>CM050171.1:74494055-74794055 GCA_027410445.1 Discoglossus pictus | reverse complement strand
ATATATATATATATATATATATATATATATATATATATATATATATATATATTTATACAAATAAACACACACACACATGTATATGTGTATATATATATATATATATATATATATATATATATATATATTTGTGTGTATACACACATACATAAATGAATGGAAAAGATAGATAAATACAGAAGGTATAATTTATGTTTTTTTATTACTGATTTATGGTTCTTTGGGGACCTGTAGAACTGAAGTGAAGAAAAACCAAAGGGAAGTGAGCATCTGACATTTATTTTTGTCATGAAAGCAGATGGTGGACATAGGTAGAGTTTGCAATTTATGGTCCTTTCAAGACCTGCAGGGCTGAGGGAGGGGGGAACTCACAGCTCCCTGCATCACATAATCTAAATCAAACAACTTTTTCTGGACAGCTCTGTCTGTGTGCCCCCATGAACCTGGAGCAGCTGATACACAGTACACTGGCATAAAGGCAGACTCTCTGTTTGTGTGTGAGTGTCATGAGACAAGCAACTTGGCTCTCAGCATACAGAAGTCCTGAATATGCAAATTAGCTTCTGGGGGAAGTATCTGATTGGATGATACTTCCCCATTGTATCATCAGCTCGTTGATATGCAGCCAGTGGCTGCAGCACTGACACACAAGTTAGGCTTGGGGATGTGGAGCATGGGGGCATGTACGTTTGAGTAAACAAATATAAAAACAATAAAGTGAAAAATAAATAAATCAATAACATAACATATAACAGACAAGTTTTTTTTTATTGTAACATAACTTGCTTTGCCAGATGCAGCAGAGCAAGATCTATGAGCTTACTATCCCTTTAAAGGGACTGTGGCACATTAATTTCCCCCCCAAGCCACAGTGGTACTAGAAGTACCCCCCGGCACCTAAAATTAACCCCAGTGAACTGCACTCATGGGGGTCAATATAGACTTTCATGAGACTAAAATGAACCCCCTCAGTACAATAGGGGTCTATATAGATCCCTATAGGACACTACTATCCCCTAGGTTAAACCTACAAGAGCCATGAGGCTCTATTCCCTTTAGCCAATCAGGATGAGATACACCCCGTGGGGGTGTATACCATTTTCATTGGCTCAAAGCATCTGCGTCTTCAGATTGGCTGTTGTCACTGTCAATCAGACTACAGTCAATCAGTAGGCACAGGTGCCTTCAGCCAATCAGGCTGAAGGCAATAGTGCCTTTTGATTGGTTTAGAAAAGATTGACATGTCCATCAGCCAATCAGAATGGGATATAGGGGTGTATCCTATTTGGATTGGCTCATACCTTGGCGCCTTCTGATTGGCTGACATTTGATTGACAGCCATTTCAGCTAATCAGAAGGCGCCATTCCATTTTTTTTTACCGGAAGAAGGCCTTAAAGCCACATTAGCGTCGGGGAGAAGGAGCCCCGTTACTTTTAAATGTTATTTTTTTTAGAGCGCCGATTCTTCAAGGGCTTAGCAGGGGCAGAAGAGGAGGAGGACGGGACAACCCGGACAGGTACGTTTTACATTTTGAACTTTTATTGTTTATTTATGTTTTTTTGTGTATGTTTGACTAATGTAAATGCTTCTTGTTTACAGGGGCAGAGCCGGGGAAGACAAAAAGATGGATGGGGACATGCTGGAAAAGTACGTTTAATACTGCATTTAGAATGTTTATTTATTCTATGTAGTGTTTAATTCTGTACTAATTTGATGTTTCTTTTTTTCCTAGGGGTGAAATCTAGAGGGACATCTGCAAAGGTAAGTGGTCTTATTTATTCTATTTTAGGTTAGGTTTAGGGTTTAATGTATTATAGATAGGGGGACATGTATTATAGATAGGGGGTTATGTTATATAGAGAGGGATAATGTTTAATAGATAGGGGGTAATGTTATGTAGATAGGGATAATGTTTTATAGATAGGGGTAATGTTTTATAGATGGGGTAATGTTTTATAGAGAGGGGGTAATATTTTATAGTTAGGGGAATATGTAATGAAGATAGGGGGGATGTATTGTAGTTAGGGGGTTAATAGTATATATTTGTAATGTATATATTGCTGTATTGTAATATTATGTATATATGTGTATGTATTTTCTTTGCAGGTGGGTAATTCTTTTTTTATTTTTTGTAGTGGGTGTTGTAATGTTATTTATTTTTTTCTTAGTAGGGGGTTTGTAATTTAGTGTAGTGTTTGTACTTAGTGTCATGAGGGTCCTGGAGCACTCTCATGGCACTTATGGGGTTAATATTAGGGTTCTAATTGTCCCATGAGGGTCATCATAGACACTTATGAGACTGATTGGGTTAGATGGAGGCTTAAAGGGGTCTGTATGGACCCCTATATGTGAAGGGGTTAGTTGGAGGCTTATGGGGGTCTGTATGGATCCCGATACGTAAAGGGGTTAGATGGAAGCTTATGGGGGTCTGTATAGACCCCCATAAGTGATGGGGTTAGATGGAGGCTTATGGGGGTCTGTATGACCGCCATAAGTGATGGGGTTAGATGGAGGCTTATGGGGGTCTGTATGGACCCCCATAAGTGAAAGGGGTTAGATGGAGGCTTATGGGGCTCTGTATGACCCCCATAAGTGATGAGGTTAGATGGAGGCTTATGGGGGTATGTATAGACCCCATATGTGATGGGGTTAAATAGACCCAGTTAGGGTTAAATAGGTCCAGTTAGGTTTAAACAGGTACAGTTACCTGAGCAGGGTGTGACATTTGATCCTTTAATGCAGCGGGGGTCCTCTGCAAGGGTTAATATGGGGACCCTCCAGGGGGTCTTGATTGGGACCCTGCAGCATGGGGCTTAATGTTAGTTTGGCTAACTGGCACATCACCGCTAGCCAATACTGTCATTTGTGGCCTCAAGTCCGTTGGGCTTGGAGAACGGGGTACTGCCTTGGGGGACATCCAAACCCTTCTAAAAGCTTTCCCACTACAGAAGTGAGGCTCACTGGTCTATAATTCCCCGGATTAGATTTTTGCTCCCTTCTTAAGTATAGGTATCACATCTGCTTTTCTCCAATCATCTGATAGAGACCCTGTGTTGAGTGAATCTTAAAAAAACAAAAATATAATGGTTGGCTATTACAGAACCCAGTTCCCTCAGTATCCTTTGATGTATTCCATTAGGACATGAGGCTTCATTAACATTTATTTTTTCCAACCTCATTTTGATTTCTTCCTGCGTTAACCGATTATTTAGCAAAGGTAGTGTAGCCCCATTATGTTGCAGTGTCCTAACCACTGGTACCTCCCTTGTGTATACAGAAGAAAATAACCTATTTAGCTCATCTGCCTTTTCCTGGTCATTAATTATCAGAATGTAAAGCGTCAAATACTGATGAATTTTCATACGTTTTGAATGCTGTATTGTCTCTTTAACTGTTGCTCCAGCTCTCAGAAATGGTTTTAAAACCATTTGCGTGTGCTATTTAGTACCTGTAAATTTTTCTTCGACTTTTCCTATCTTTGGATATGCCGTAATTTGCGAGTGCACCGCAAAGTCCGATTTGAATAGGGTTTTGGGGATGGAGTAACTCATAATATTTCGGCAATAAAAAAATCAATGGGAAAGTTTGCCGTAATTTTCTGCTTTGGCTTGCCGCAGTCAGTCGTGATTAGAATAGCTAGGGATATTTACTTTGCACTTAAAGATGGTGTAATTTGCAATATTGGGGAATTGAATAGGGGTGATATTCTGTAGTGCTATACAGGGGTTAAGTACAAAAAAAATAGAATATTATACTGTACAAGGCAAAACATTTTGGTCCTTGTGTTTGAGTTTAAAATCTTATGTACATGGTACAGTGGTGTTATTATTATTATTATCTTATATTTATAATGCTCCAACATATTAGGCAGCCCCATACATTGGACAAACAGAAGATAAAAACTAGCAGCCATAAGAAATTTGAGCCCCTTATCGGCAATGTGAGATCCACAACTGCTGCGGGCTTAAAATCTGGCCGACTTACGGTGCTATTAAATTAGAAGTGGCTGCGAGTTAAGAGCTTGAGACGCAAACCCGTAACTCATTCATCGAACGTTGGATTTACGGGTTTAAACAAAGCCAATGGAAAAAGAGTTCATTATCATTACGGGCTACAATTACAATTTGCGATCGGACCCACATTCCAAATTAATAATAAAGACGAATATATGATATTCTGTCAAATGCAAGTTACAGTATATGTATTAACACATTGATTGCCGGGATTAATAAAACACAAAAGTTGAACATGAAATAAAGTATTTTTTGGGCCGATTTGCGATCTTGAGAATGTTGTGCTATTATTTCTAAGACCTAACATCACTTTCCCTTTTAATAATAGTACAGTAGTGTGTGTTTATTTGCATTTACAGTGCTATGGATTGGACTTTATCCTTCTTGCGAGTCCTCTCTATCACTCATTGGGCTCTGGGCTCCATTTGCGTGTTACGGGGTAGATCGCTAGTGACATTGTAGCAATTTAATTGTAGCGGGTACGGGCTTAAGAGAACAAAGGATTTGCAGCCGCAAAGACCACGTCCCGTAGGCTTTTTTTGGCCGTTCTACGGCTTAACCCGCAAATCGTCTGTGGGTTGGTTTAAGAGGTTAATTTGATAGCTGTAAGTCTTGAGGGCTACGTTACAGGCTACGGATTTACATGTAGCCCGAATTTCATAGGGCTGAATATCAATACAGATTAAACAACTACAGAGCCCAGTTTTTGAGCATATAATCTTGCATACAGAGTACTTTTTCCAGCATCCCATACGATTAAAAACTTGCAAACTTACAATCTAAGAGATTTGGAAGGTGATCGATACATTGTGCATATTAAGGATGAAGGTGATAATCTTCATTAAATAGATGTGTTTTAAGTGAGGTTTTGAAGTACTTGGGACAGGAGGAAACTCTAGTTAAGTGAGGTAAGGAGTTCCAAAGATTTGGGGCAATACGAGAAAAGCCCTGAAGGCGGGAATGAGAGGAGGGGATAAGAGACAAGGAAAGAAGAAGTTCATTAATCAGGATAGGAATTGTGGGTTGAGCGGTGACATATTATGATAGCATAAGCTGCTGATTGGTCAGGTGCAAGTGATTGCCATGCCTCTATAAACTGAATCTGAATAGGCGCAGGTGGGTGAGAGCTAGGGATTAAAGTGGTCTAAGAATGATCCCAGAGCAGAGGAGGCATGGATGGTAATTACAAAAGACTTTGAACGAAGAATGAGAAATGGGGGTGGACTGAGAGGAGGAGGGATAGAGCAGCGAGAGAAATGAACGAGAGAGAGAAAGAGAGTTCAGTGAAGAGATGGAAGAGCATTGGGACATGTGAGAATGAGGAGGTCTTAGCAAAGTAGTCATAAAATGGGGTGGGGTGGCGGGTAGGGTGGCTAGAGGGAAGACAGACACAGAATGGAAGATTATACCACTTCAGTGATCTTTTAACTTGAAACACAATTTTAAATATACTGTGGGGATGAGCACAGAATTGTCTAGTAAAGCAATATGTTATGTATAGTTGTATTATTGTCACACGCAGTGTTACTTCACAAACCAAATTCAACAGATGAATTCTCTACCAAGGGAGGTGGTGACAGCGGATTCGATAGATAACTTTAAAAAGGGATTGGATATATTTTTAAATAAAAATGGCATTCAGGGTTATCCTGGATAATGAGAGAGGGAGTATTGATCCAGGGAGGTGTCCGATCGTCAGTATCTGGGATCAGGAAGGAATTTTATATTTTTTTCCCATTTGAGACAATTGGCAAAGTTTCACTGTTTTTTTTTAATGTTTGCCTTCCTCTGGATCAATTAACAATTAATCTGCATATTGCAGATCAGAGGAGATCTAAAAAGGTTGAACTTGATGGGCTAAAGCCCCTTTTTTCAACCTCAATTACTATGGCCCTCATTCAATTGCAATTTGGCCAATTGAATAGGGCTCTAAATAAGCACATAACATATTTTTTTAAAATAAGTTTTTAGTTAGTAAGCATCTATCCAAAAGCAAGGTTTTCACTAACTAAAAACTTATTAAAAAAAATATATGTGCTTATTTAGACCCCTATTCAATTGGCCAAATCGCAATTGAATGAGGGCCTATGTAACTATAAATACAATATTCTACTGCACACTTTTTCAGAAGACATTTTAATTGCAATGTTAAATAGTTACCACTAGATGACAGCATACAACAACTAAAAGTGAACCGACCAACCATTTTCTACCTGTTCTATAATTAATGCTTTCCTGTCTCTCTATTAATTATTGTTTTACTTTATAATAAATTTGTAAAGAGAAGATAAACAATAATTAAAAGATAAATTTTCTAGTATTACAAGAAAGTGCCGTCAGGCAGAATTGGTTTGTATTTCTAATTTGTTTTCTTCAGAGGACAGTAGATAAACGTCTTATAGCCAACTTAATAGTTAAGATCATGGTGTAATGCTGGTTTTAACCATTTCATTGCCATGGGTTTGGAGACTCTTTAAGACTTAACAGACCAGAAACATTATTCGTGTAAACATTTTTCTATGCACATATTGAAACGATGTATTGCTTTTTCCTCATCAATGCTGCTATATTCTTTTTATACGGGTAATATTTGACTTTTAAATTATAAGTAATGTGCTAACAAAAATATAATATAACCAGTAAAAGAAAATAATAAAAAAAAATGCTGATTTAAATATCTCACTGAAGCTCAATGTAAGAATAATGTGTGTGTGTTCAGTCCTTCAGTCGTGTCCGACTATCTGTGACCATATGGACACGGCACACCAAGCATATCCGACTGAGCTTCTGGTTGTGTCCATCCATATGGCTTTCTTGGAAAAGTTCCTTCTCAAGTGGACTGCAATTTGTCTGAACTCTCTGCTTTAACCTGCCCATCTTGGGTGACCCTACATGGTATAGCTCACAGCTTCATTGAGGTACCCTTCACCACGACAAGGTAGCGATCCAGAAGAGGTAAGGATAATACACAACACTTTGAAATTCCTATATCTACTGTGTTCACATATGTATAGATTATCGTATTTTCTTACAAAACAAAACGCACAATAGGTTTTGAACAGTTGGAATTGTTTTTGAGCCAGATTTGCAAAACTACCAGAAATATTAAGAAAATTCATACAAAAATAAGGGCCCTATTAAATTCGAGCTGCGTAAATAAAAGGTGAAAACGCAAGGCCTACGTAGTTGAAAATTGAAACCATTTCCGACGCTATTAAATTCCAAGTGCTGCGAGATACGAGCGATGGATGCGAATGCGTAAACGTTAGGATTTGCGCATGAGTTACGATATCTCGGATCCCTTTGCGTAGGAAAAGAGCGCGAAATACGTGATACGTACCACTTAACCTGACGGCAGTATGCCTTTAAAAGGGAGCCAAAAACAGAACATAATTGACTGTGCTGGAGCTTTTGCAAGTAGACACACAGGTCTAGGCGTTGGTGGGTTTTTGGAGAGCAAGGAGAGAGAGAGAAGAGAGAGGAGAGAGGAGAGAATTTCAATTTTGAACTAGCAGATAATTTAACCCTTTGTTTACAATACACATAATTACTGATATCACATAATTCACACACATAGATTAATACGTACACATAGCAACACCTAGTGGTAGGCCACTGCACACCTACACCCCCCCCTCCCCCCCACGACCTCCCCCCCCCCCCTCCCCCCACACATAATACTACACATAATACTTGCATCTTTTTTTACCTCCTAAACCAACACAAAGATCATCTTGCTTTATTGTTAATTTTGTTTTGGAGGAGTTTAGAGGAGAGGAGGTGGTAAGGCAAGAGAGGCGCGGAGGAGAGTGAGGAGAACATCTGAGGAGAGGAGGAGGATGAGGAGGAGAGGAGGAGGAGGAGGAGGGAGAGGAGGAGGAGGGAGAGGAGGAGGAGGGAGAGGAGGAGGAGGGAGAGGAGGGAGAGGAGGAGGAGGTCGAGGGAGAGGAGGAGGAGAGCAAGGAGGAGAGCAGGGGGGGAGGGAAGTGCCCCCAGAGCTAGGAATTCTAGTGGAAGGGGCAGAGGGTCAGGGGCCTGATCCCTTGGTGGGAAGTAGTGGGGATGAGGGAGCGGCCCCAGGGATAGAAGAGGAAGACCAGGCACCGTCTGTAAGGCAACGGGTTGTGGCAAGGCCCAGGGCCCCCAATTACAGCCCAGAGGAGATCCAGGTTCTCCTCAGGGAAATCTGTGCCCGCCAGGGAATTATATGTGGTGGCAGAGACATTAATGCCAGCCAGAGGCAGCAGGCCTGGTCCCAAATTGCCAGAGCTGTGTCGGCAGTAGGGGTTACTAATAGGGACTGGAGGTTAGTGCGGCACAAATTTGATGATTTAAAGATGGCGGTGAAAAGAAGGATGTCCGATGAGTCAGCAGCAGCACGTCAGACTGGTGGTGGGCCCGCGGTCCCTTTTGTTTACAAGGAATGGGAGAGGACAGTGATGCGCTTCATCCCTTCTGAATCTGTGGTGGGAATACCGGGGCAGGTGGACACAGATTGGGCTAACACCCTGCAACGTGAGTATCATATCACACACATGGTTGGCTGAGATTGTGGGGGGATGGGCTGGCTAAAAGCCTGCAGATAACATGCTGTATGTATGTATGTATGTATAAATAGGCTTGTGTTCTGGCTGTTGTATATAATGAGCTGTATCCCTCTAGAACAGGTGTGGGTAAGGAGGGCCACATACATGCCGGACTTTCAGGATATCATGCTGTATGTATGTATGTATGTATAAATAGGCTTGTGTTCTGGCTGTTGTATATAATGAGCTGTATCCCTCTAGAACAGGGGTGGGTAAGGAGGGCCACATACATGCCGGACTTTCAGGATATTATGCTGTATGTATGTATGTATGTATAAATAGGCTTGTGTTCTGGCTGTTGTATATAATGAGCTGTATCCCTCTAGAACAGGGGTGGGTAAGGAGGGCCACATACATGCCGGACTTTCAGGATATCATGCTGTATGTATGTATGTATGTATAAATAGGCTTGTGTTCTGGCTGTTGTATATAATGAGCTGTATCCCTCTAGAACAGGGGTGGGTAAGGAGGGCCACATACATGCCGGACTTTCAGGATATTATGCTGTATGTATGTATGTATGTATAAATAGGCTTGTGTTCTGGCTGTTGTATATAATGAGCTGTATCCCTCTAGAACAGGGGTGGGTAAGGAGGGCCACATACATGCCGGACTTTCAGGATATCATGCTGTATGTATGTATGTATGTATAAATAGGCTTGTGTTCTGGCTGTTGTATATAATGAGCTGTATCCCTCTAGAACAGGGGTGGGTAAGGAGGGCCACATACATGCCGGACTTTCAGGATATCATGCTGTATGTATGTATGTATGTATAAATAGGCTTGTGTTCTGGCTGTTGTATATAATGAGCTGTATCCCTCTAGAACAGGGGTGGGTAAGGAGGGCCACATACATGCCGGACTTTCAGGATATCATGCTGTATGTATGTATGTATGTATAAATAGGCTTGTGTTCTGGCTGTTGTATATAATGAGCTGTATCCCTCTAGAACAGGGGTGGGTAAGGAGTGCCACATACATGCCGGACTTTCAGGATATCATGCTGTATGTATGTATGTATGTATAAATAGGCTTGTGTTCTGGCTGTTGTATATAATGAGCTGTATCCCTCTAGAACAGGGGTGGGTAAGGAGGGCCACATACATGCCGGACTTTCAGGATATCATGCTGTATGTATGTATGTATGTATAAATAGGCTTGTGTTCTGGCTGTTGTATATAATGAGCTGTATCCCTCTAGAACAGGGGTGGGTAAGGAGGGCCACATACATGCCGGACTTTCAGGATATCATGCTGTATGTATGTATGTATGTATAAATAGGCTTGTGTTCTGGCTGTTGTATATAATGAGCTGTATCCCTCTAGAACAGGGGTGGGTAAGGAGGGCCACATACATGCCGGACTTTCAGGATATCCTTTTTGGGCACAGGTGAGACAATCAGGATGACTGAAAAGGCGATTGGCTCACCTGTGTGGCCCTCCAGGCCCGAACCTGCCCACCCTTGCTCAAGAATTATATGGCCTCCTACACCCCTGCCCACACACTGGGATAATTCACATCCAATAGCACTGTAAGCCCTATGGTTGACTAAAAATTTATGGGGCGACAATAACCATTTCAGACCTGGTAGCAAACCTATCATGTTCATAATTTGTCTCCCTGATATGTCAATTTCTAATTATATCCAGATTAATTGCAATAGAGCAGGGTGTCCAAAGTCAAACTTGCTGTGCTGCGCACAGGCCTGTATATGTGGATTTCCTTTATGTGAACAGATGAGTCAATTAGACTTAATGACTTGGAGAATGATATTCTCAGCTGGGTGCAGCATGGCTATCCACAACTGCAGGCCTGACTTTGGCCTCCACTGCGATTGAGAATAAAAATTTGCCTGTGTGGCATATGTGGATACAGACTCTGTAGCACTGCATGTGTGTCATATACTGTCCTAACCTGGCCCATGTCTCAGCTGCATATTAACAACCATTGCTGGAAACTGGTCAGATTGGTCAGTCTCACACACTGCACAGCAGATGCAGCAGAGCACGTGTCTGAGGCACATGCAGTACACATTCATATGAGCCATGATCCACAATGCTCATTATGCAGCCCGTGGCTCATCTGTGTAACACAAGCACCACAGTCGCTCACAGGTGACCATGATGTCAATGATATGTAAATGCATAGCTGGCAATTGTGTATGGCAACCAACTGAAATATATGTTTATTCCATTGCAGTATCCACAGATTCAGAAGAGGAGGAGGCAGGAAGAGCTGAAGTGGCCCAGGACATTCAGGAGGGCCCGGGACCATCCACATCACTTGCTCATACGGAGCGGGAAGTGATGCCCGGGCCCTCTTCGGCGTGGCCACCTCAGGGCCTGCACCAGCCACACCATCCTGTGCCTCTCTCAGCGGCTCCACCCTCAGCGGCTCCACCCTCAGCGGCTCCACCCTCAGCGGCTCCACCCTCAGCGGCTCCACCCTCATCCTGGGCTCCTCCCTCATCATGGGCTCCTCCCTCATCCTGGGCTCCTCCCTCATCCTGGGCTCCTCCCTCATCCTGGGCTCCTCCCTCATCTGGTGCTCCACCCTCACCCTGGGCACAGCCCTCACCCTGGGCACAGCCCTCACCCTGGGCACAGCCCTCACCCTGGGCACAGCCCTCACCCTGGGCACAGCCCTCATACTGTGCTCCCCCGACATACGGGGCACCGCACTCAGCCTGGGCTCCACCATGGGCCCCAGGAGGAGGTGCCCCGGCAGGAGGTGCCCCGGGAGGAGGTGCCCCGGGAGGAGGTGCCCCGGGAGGAAGTGCCCCGGCCCCAAGTGCCCCGGGAGGAGGTACCCCGGGAGGAGGTGCACCGGCCCCAAGTGCCCCGGGAGGAGGTGCACCGGCCACAAGTGCACCGGCCCCAAGTGCCCCGGGAGGAGGTGCCCCGGGAGGAAGTGCCCCGGCCCCAAGTGCCCCGGGAGGAGGTACCCCGGGAGGAGGTGCACCGGCCCCAAGTGCCCCGGGAGGAGGTGCACCGGCCACAAGTGCACCGGCCCCAAGTGCCCCGGGAGGAGGTGCACCGGCCACAAGTGCCCCGGGAGGAGGTGCACCGGCCACAAGTGCACCGGCCCCAAGTGCCCCGGGAGGAGGTGCACCGGCCACAAGTGCACCGGCCCCAAGTGCCCCGGGAGGAGGTGCACCGGCCCCAAGTGCACCGGCCCCAAGTGCCCCGGGAGGAAGTGCCCCGGGAGGAAGTGCCGCGGAGTCGCCGGCCGCGGAGTCGCCGGCCGCGGAGTCGCCGGCCGCGGAGTCGCCGGCCGCGGAGTCGCCGGCCGCGGAGTCGCCGGCCGCGGAGTCGCCGGCCGCCCAGCCGCCAGCCGCCCAGCCGCCAGCCGCCAGACCTCCAGGTCCTCTGCCACATCTCCCTGCCCAATTACGGAACATAATGTCCCACATTGATGAAGAGGACCAGGCCCAAAGCCAGCTCTCAAGTCAAATGCTGGCCATCAGTGCTAATCAATTGGCAGTCAGCAGGGCCATCCTGGCTGGCAATCGGGTCATTTCAGCCACCACACGGGCCATATATGCTGAGATGAGGAGGCACAACCGAAGGATGGAGAGATATGAGGAACGCGCAAGCCGGGAGAGACGCGCATTATTGCGTAATCTCCGTCGGCAGCCCATACCTCTCCAGCCTTCGGTGGTCCAATCTCAACCTGAAATGTCTGCCTCCTCATCTCAGACATCGCCCACCCATGAACCCCAGCCACCTGCTGTAGTGGCACCCCCTGATCCCACACCAAGGCGTGGAAGAGGGAGACGGGCCGCGGGCACAGACGGTGGGGGCCCGCTAACTCGGAGTAGGAGGTGTTAGGACCATCCGAGAGGGCCTCCTGACCACTCCTCACAGAATACAGATTGTTATACATGTTGACATAATATTGGCTACAGAGTGTGTACATGTCTGGTTATGTTGAACATTTTAACAATTGATGTTCAATGTGGATTGACCTTGAGCTTAAATGCTGTATTTAATCATAATATTGTTCGGAATGAGACATTGTTTTTGTCTTTGTAGGTGTTAATAGCCAAATCACACAACTATGAAGACATTTTCTTCATCTTCGAGCAGTACAATACCATCATGTGAGTAAACGCTCAACCCAGTTCCCAACGGGCATTCTATCAGGATTATTCCCCACTGCAGATGGCTCTGAAATTAAATATATGACTCCATATCTTTTCACTAAGAAACATGACTGTGTGATCTTCCATTATAATGATCAGTGTCCAGGCTATCGAGTTGCACAGTCCCATTACTATCTGCTAATCCAAACCAGCAATTCCACATAAGTTTATAGCATTCCATCCCGTTAACATTATGAAATTGGCTTCAGTTTTTTCATGTCATCCAAACCAAAGTGGCAATTTCAAGGGTTTGACTTCATGATCAATGTGCATGTGTTTAGGGGTAATGTGAACAGTGTAATCTGTCTGGCCTTGGTACCACCCATTTAGAAGTGAGATGTGATATCAGCATGGCACAACTATTCCACATAGATAGTGATAGTACATTTTGCTGAAGGATTGTGTTCACAGTGAAGCATGCCTTGTCGTATTCCACATCCTAAGCATCTTCCTGGAAGGCTGACTGAACAGGATAGAATACATATGGTTCTTACTGCTCGGAGATGATGTTCATGTTAGTTGGTTTAGAGTAGTGTCAAAAGCAAAAACAATGTACTCTAATAACAGCTTATGATTGTTCTAACACCTCCTACCTCTGTTTTCCAGATTCATATCATCTATTGACCAATTCACACTGTGTGTGAAATCGCTTAGTATGACATGATCCCTGTTTTATAGTGTCTGTTTATTCTGGCAACCATATGGTTGTTGTATGCGCATTAATGGTTATGTTGATTAGATGTCGTGTTATATGCTGTTGGTTACTGTGGGGTCCTGACCACATGTGACCCTAGGAGATGCTATGCATTACCCTGATGATGTTGTCTGTTTCCTCTTCAGATGTCCTCAGATTTGCCACAGCCCCTTGCCATACTAGGATCTCTTCACAACACACACATGATATTAATGCACATTCCTGTCTATTTCTGTTTGTACTCTGTGTATGCAATAAAGTATGATTGTTATACTGTTATCACTGTTTCTGTGTGTTTGTACCATATCATGCTTTCTAGTTGCGACAATACAGAGAGAATGAAGTGTCATTGTTAAATACATATATCTGTGTGTGTTTACATAGATACATATGCTACATTAATCTGGCCCTTGCCAATATACATGTAGGTGCAAGTTGGAGGGGTGGGAATTCTGAAATCAGGTCTAGAGACCTGCAGGGTTGTATATAGTGACTTGAAGGGCTCAACTTGAATGATATGAATCGACATTCATGATTATGTAGTAATGTCAACGCAGATTGCCCCGAATAGCTACACCACTAACTGATGGTGATGAGCACATCTGACTTTCAGGGGAATTGAATTGTTACATGGTAAATATACAGGATTACACAAACATTGAGTGAAAAAAAAACGGTTTAATTGTTCACAAAGCCACACAGTGACAAATTACCACAGGCCTGCTCAGTATCATGGTGGAGGTGGGTAGGATACAGAGTTCCAGTAACACACGGAAATAGGGACATGGGGCCAGAATGCACGCGGGGGGGGGTGACATTGGTATAGATGATCAGTTGAGGGGGGGAGATACAGTGCATCAGCCAACGTGAGGCAATATCAGTTATATTCTTAAATATATCAGGCTAACATTCAATATTCAAAACCAACAATACAGAAGGAGATATGCTCATGGGGAGAAGTAATCTGTAGTCTTGTGTGTGCGCGCAACACACACTCCTATGCAACTGCAGAGGTAGAAGTGCTCAATCAGTCAATGTTAGAACCCCCGTAGGCCATGTCACTGGAAATGGCACTATGAGAGAAGACTCTACATACATAAGTTTGGACACTCAGATGGGAACATGACCAGGACCATATCAGTGTGTTCCAAATAATTTCAGGTGTTAGCAGAACTACCAACCAACTGGCCAGTTCGAGGTGTATTCTGTTCTGTGAATGAGCATCTCTATTATCTGCTGTTGCATATTCATAACTGAAGGTAAATGGAACCTCATTAACAGTTATGTTCCAAGGCTAGAGTTACTGTTCCCCATATGTACAGGGAGGATCACATCAGCACTGAGGAAGAGATCTGGAAGGAAGTATGATACAGGCTTCACAATAGTCCAAGTAGAGGAGAGAATGGCAGATCTAAAGCAATAGGTACATCTAAAGCGATGTAGAGGATGTGATATCACACCCGATGCAACACATGATGACTGACATCTGAACATACATGATGCAATGTGACAATAGCATAGTCCTGGAACGTGGGAATGCTCATCATTCCTTGTTCTGACCGTGGAAAGGGACTAATCTTTGCGATCTGAAACATAAAAGGAACATGTCAAGATTTACATTGCACATGCTCCCAGAGCGCTTACTTCGTCACTTACAGTGGTTATAAAAAGTCTACACACTCCTGTAAACAAATTAGCCAATGAAAAATCATTTCAGAACTATATCCACCTTTAATGTGACAAAAACTGGACAACTCAATTGTCAAACAAACTGAAATCTGTAAGGTGGAGGGAAGAAAATATGAAAGAAAACTAATGTGGTTGCATAAGTCTGCACACCCTCTTATAACTGGGGATGTAGCTGTGTTCAGAATGAAGCAATCACATTCCAAATCATGTTAAATAGGAGTCAGCATACACCTGCCATCATTTAAAGTGCCTCTGATTAACCCAAAATTAAGTTAAGCTGCTCTAGTTGGTCTTTCCTGAAATGTTCTTAGTCGCATCCCACAGCAAAAGCCATGGTTCACAGAGAGCTTCCAAAGCATCAGAGGGATCTCATTGTTAAAAGGTATCAGTTAGGAGAAGGGTACAAAAGAATTTCCAAGGCATTAGATATACCATGGAAGACAGCGTAAAAAATATGGCACAACAGTGACATTACCAAGAACTGGAGCTCCCTCCAAAATGGAGGAAAAGACCTAAAGAAAACTGGTCTGGGAGGCTACCAAGAGGGCCGACAGCAACATTAAAGGAACTGCAGGAATATCTGGCAAGTACTGGCTGTGTGGTACATGTGACAACAATCTCCCGTATTCTTCATATGTCTGGCGTATGGGGTAGAGTGGCAAGATGAAAGCCTTTTCTTACAAAGCAAAACATCAAAGCCAGGCTGCATTTTTCCCAAAAAAAAAAACATCTGAAGTCTCCCAAAAGCATGTGGGAAAAGGTGTTCTGGTCTGATGAAACCAAGGTTGAACATTTTGCCCATAATTCCAAAAGATATGTTTGGCGCAAAAACAACACTGCACATCACCAAAAGAACACCATACCCACAGTGACGCATGGTGGTGGCAGCATCATGCTTTGGGGCTGTTTTTCTGCAGCTGGAACCTTAGTTAAGATAGAGGGAATTAGGACCAGTTCCAAATACCAGTCAATATTGGCACAAAACCTTTAGGCTTCTGCTAGAAAGCTGAACATGAAGAGGAACTTCATCTTTCAGCTTGACAACGACCCAAAGCATACATCCAAATTAACAAAGGAATAGCTTCACCAGAAGTAGATTAAAGTTTGGGAATGGCACAGCCAGAGCCCAGACCAAAATCCCTGTGGGGTGATCTGAAGAGGGCTGTGCACAGGAGATGGAATCGCAATCTGACAGATCTGAAGTGTTTTTGCAAAGAAGAGTGGGCAAATCTTGCAAAGTCACAATGTGCGATGCGGATAGACTCATACCCAAAAAGACTGAGTGCTGTAATAAAATCACAAGGTGCTTCAACAAAGTATTAGTTTAGGGGTGTGCATACTTATGCAACCTTGTGATTTTCTTTTTTGATTTTTTATTCACTCTACTTAACTGATTATAGTTTGTTTTTCAAATGAGTTGTCCAGTTTATAGGTCACATTAAAGGTGGAGAAAGTTCTGAAATGATTTATCTTGGTCTCATTTTTTGACAGCACAGAAACCTGACATTTTAACAGGGGTGTGTAGACTTTAGACCTTTTCGATCCACTGTACCGATATATGTTGCTCATTTCATACAAACGTCTTCACTGTTCTTTCCCTACAAAGGAAACGAGCTACTCATCTGGCTAATGATGTAGGAATATCACATAGATTACACATTAATGCATCTGTGGAGAGCCAAATGTGGTGTTTTACCTTGGACGCAGTCCCAAGCTCATCCACGAGGTGATTTGTTCCACCAGGACACGTGCGCTGTGGATCGTAATTAGTTATCACCGCTTACCTATCTGCTGTATCCTGGAAAGAGATAGGCTGATATTAATAAAGTGATTGATGTGTTATTTGTGTCCTTCAGCATACGTGGCCATATTATTACACAAATACTCGCTATGTAGCTTACATTGATGTAGCAGTTCTGTTGCTGGTCATGTTTTTCCATGTCTAGGTTGTTTAAAGAAGAGTTGACACACGACAGCAGCTCTGTAAGGTTAATATGATGTTAGGATTACAGTCACAAATTAGACTAAAGTATGTGTGTATGGTATTTTTCAACCACATTTGGATCCCATTTCATGTGGTTTTGCAGGATCAGACAATGTGAGCAATCCTGGTCCGTAGAGGTTGTAGGTGACTTTAAAAAGGGATTGGGTATCTTTTTACATTACAAAACCAAACAGGCATTAGGGGCTATCCTGGATAAAGAGATAGGGAGTATTGATCCAGGGATGAATATGATCACCAGTATCTGGGGTCAGGAAGGAATGTTATATTTTTCGTCCCTGTGTAGACAATTGGCAAAGCTTCACTTTTTGTTTTTCGGTGACTTCCTCTGGATCAATTAACAATAATTCTGCGTATTGCAGATCATAGATCTATAGAGGTTGAACCTGATGGACTAAAGTCTTTTTTCAATATAAATTACTAGATAACAATGTAACGTGGGGCATATATACATTGACATAGTGGGATATATAATCCACTCAAATTATCTATGCCATTGATGTTTCTAACCGTCAGTACTTAAGATGTGTATGGGAATGTGTGCTTACTTACCTGTAACTGATCATGTGGCTTGTTCCAGTGTACAAACATTGACAACGTCAGGGAACTCTCCTCTACTGTGGACTGGTTGGAATTCTGTATGACAAGGGCGATGGATAAAGGTGGATTTGGGAGTTAGGCATAATCCAGATACATTAGACTGTGTTCCATGCATATTGGGTATGTACTTACATGTGAAGTACTCACGAATTAGGCGGGCACGTTGTTGTGACCCCTGCAGATTATCCACTTCAGGGTGAAATAAAGGCTCTTCCTCCCCAGGTAGCGGAGCCGCATCAATGTCCCCCAGACAGTTGGCCTGTAGTGCTATATTGTGCAGACAGCAGCAGGCAAGGATGATGCGACAAACTTTCTGGGGCTTGTATTGTAGAGCCCCCCCAGTGGAATGTAAACATCTGAAGCGCATCTTTAGTACACCAAAGGTACGCTCAATTACATTCCGGCAGGTTTTATGCGCAGCATTATACCGCGCCTCTGCCCGAGTCTGGGGATTGCTCACAGGGGTCAACAACCACGGCAAACACCCATATCCTGCATCACCTGGTGTAAATAAAATATGATGTTGATATGAATAGGATGTTGTGATGTTTGACAAAGCATATGGCCAAATATCGTCATCATGACCTATCAACACATCCCTGTGGCTAATACACAGTTACAGATATATGTAAGGGAGATGGATCATGGATGCATCTGATAGGATAATTACTAGGGTATTAACACATGGATTCTATCGGAAGCTTCAGATCAATTATAATGTAATTTCAACAAATGGAAAATCCAGATGTTCACACCCACAGGACACTTACATGAGGCGGAGATACAAGGGAAATACAACAGGGTACATATTGCGACCCTTCTGGTAGAGAGCAGGAAGTCACTGTTGCAGTTCTTGTAACGAGCACATGCCAGAGGTCTGAGGTGAAGAGTGATCGTGTATTCTTGTGAACGTAAATGTGATGCTAATTCAGGTGGAATTTCCCAGGGGCGTACACGATCAAACGCAAATGCCAAAAGACCTTGGAGATTTTGATAACTTCAAGGTAAGCTAATTCATGTTTATTCCGGGATATATTCAGGCAAGAAAAAGTTGGCCAAACAATATTAATTCTCCTCTATCAGATGAATTCTGAAGACATCTCACTTACATAGGCCGTACAAGAACACACAACACGTTATGTAGACTAGAGATGTCCATGTCACAGGATACAATGGAATGCATCAGAACATATACCTAATGATTAATCAATTGTGGTTTTTGGCATATGTTGTTGTGAACTGCATACTGTTTGGCCAAGCTAACACAGCAATGAGCTTTTATGTTCTGGCTTTGGTCGTATTACTCCGTAATGCACATGTGAACATCAGATCAATAGAGGGAAACATGATGTACCGTATGTGTTATTGTATCCAGTCATAGTAAGATATGGTTGACTGCCATTACTAATGTGTACTCACCCAGTAGCCATCCGGATGGAAATCTGCCGGACTCAAAGATGTGATAGATTCCGGATGCTCGCAGGATATAGGCGTCGTGAGCACTTCCCGGGAAGCCTGCAAACACACCTTGTATGCGCATGTTCGCATCGCAAACAACCTGTACATTGATTGAATGATAATGCTTACGATTTCTGTACAGCGCTTCTTGCTCTCTAGGAGGTATCAGTGCCACGTGTGTACAGTCAATAGCACCAAGCACATTGGGGATACCTCCTAATTGGAAGAAATCGAACTTCACCTTCGAGATCTCTTCGGCAGTGTTAGGGTAACTGATGTATCTGGCAGCTCTCCGACCAATAGCACGGAGGAATGCACTCAGACAATTCGAGAGGCTTGGCTGAGACATTCCTCCGGCTATGCTCAGGGTGGTCTGAAAGCTCCCAGAAGCAAGGAGGTGTATTGCAACTAACATCCGTGTCATTCCTGGGATGGCTCTATTTGCCCGTGAGCGAGGCTCAAGGTCCGCTCTGAGAACCTCATAGAGCTCCACAAGACTGGCACGGGTCAGCCGAAAACGCTCATACACCTCCCCATCAGTTAACCCCTCTAATGTGAGTCTCTCCCTGTACACATTGGGTGCCCGCCTCCTCACAGGCTCCTGGTCAGGCTCCTGGTCAGGCTCCTGGTCAGGCTCCTGGTCAGGCTCCCCCCCTTCTGCCTGAGCCAACACATCCTGTACTCCCCCCAGCAGCTGATCACCGACAACATTGTCAGCCTCCCTGGGTGCAGGTGGCCCTATATCCCTCTGTCCCTGTGCTACTGGAGCTCTCTCTCCTCCCTGATCCACCCCCACGATACTAGGCATGGCCTGTGGTAATTCCCTTGCCTGGCTTGGTTCTGCCCCAGCATGGATCACATCACCACTCACACCCTCATTCACTCCCAGACATTCCTCTCTGCCACTCCCCATCACCCCCTCAATCACACACCTTGCTTCCTGTTCTTCATACTGTGCTAGTTGAGCTGCACAAAAGCGTCTCAACCTCATACGCCCACTCATCCGAGCCCTCATCCCTCTCTCATGATCATCCATGCTGTTTCAGACATGCTGATGACTTGTTGGGGATGGGGTTATATAGCTTGTTGATTGCATGATCTGGTATTAGGCACGTTAATTTCTGCTTTGCCATTGGTCACCTGTGGATCTTTACATGGCATTCCAGCTGATGATTTTAGGTCAAGAAGCCTCTCAACCTATTACATACGCACTTGGCCGCATGTAATTGGCTGTCCCAACGCGGGACGCCAAGTGCGTATGTAATTGGCTGAGAAGCCCAACGCGGGACGCCAAGTGCGTATGTAATTGGCTGAGAAGCCCAACGCGGGACGCCAAGTGCGTATGTAATTGGCTGAGAAGCCCAACGCGGGACGCCAAGTGCGTATGTAATTGGCTGAGAAGCCCAACGCGGGACGCCAAGTGCGTATGTAATTGGCTGAGAAGCCCAACGCGGGACGCCAAGTGCGTATGTAATTGGCTGAGAAGCCCAACGCGGGACGCCAAGTGCGTATGTAATTGGCTGAGAAGCCCAACGCGGGACGCCAAGTGCGTATGTAATTGGCTGAGAAGCCCAACGCGGGACGCCAAGTGCGTATGTATTGGGACTCTCAGCCAATTACATACGCACTTGGCGGCCTGACACTATACGTGCGTATGTAATTGGCTGAGTCTGTTGGCGCGCTCGCAAGCTGATAAGGGGACGTCCTAGCGAGACACGCCTCTCAGCCAATCACGTACGAGCTAAGAATTAGATTGACAGTATGAGCTTATAAATGTGAGTGATACAAACCCATGCGCTGACTGTGTTGTAAGAGCCATTGGAGTTAGCACGCAGTTTCAGGAGCAGGTGGGAGAGAGTTTGATTAGTACTTTGGAGAGAGGGAGATTACTGTAGTTATTTTTTTCTTTTTGCATTGTCTATTTCATAAGTCCTTCCATTTAAGCATTACACATATTTACAGATTTCACATATTTGCAAGACACATAGATTAAATAACACACATAGAGACATATATATAGTTAGGACACACACCCCACACACCCATTCCCCCCACCACACCCCATCCCCCAACACACCCCATCCCCCACCACTTATTAAATACACATAGCACACACATCTTTTCTTTCCAACAGACATTCCAGTAATACTTTTATTTCTTTATCGTTCTTTTGATTTGTAGGCGCACTCTTTTTGATTGTTTTGTATTTTATTACTAGCATATTTACACGTAAGAGTTACACATATTTACACATTACACATATTTGCCTGACACATAGATTAAAGACACATAGAGACATACATAGCGTTAGGACACACAACACACACCTCCCACCCCCCCAACCTTTGCACCGCATCCCCCAACAGTTAGTAAAAACACATAGAACATACACTTTTGTTTCCTTCACATATATAACAGTTACACTTATTTTGAGTTATCCTTATTTTTGTATTATTTGAGCATGGAGGGAGGAGATAGGTGGAGAGAGGAGGAGAGGAGAGGAGCGGAGAGTGAGGAGAGTGTAGTGGAGGGTGGAGGAGAGGTGGAGGAGGTGTCCCCGGAGGAGGAGGTGTCCCCAGAGGAGGAGGTGTCCCTGGAGGGGGTGGAGGAGGTGTCCCCAGAGGAGGAGGTGTCCCCAGAGGAGGAGGAGTGGTCCCCAGAGGGGGGGGGGGAGGAGGAGGAGGAGGAGGAGGAGGGAGACAGAGGCACTTGTAGAGGAGGGACAGAGGGGAAGGGGCCTGTTCCCAGGGGGCGGGGTAGTTTGGGGAAGGGACAGGCCTCAGGAAGAGTGCAGGGAGGCCAGGGTCCCCCAGCACAGTCGAGAGAGCAAGGGGCTATTGGCAAGGGCAGGCGCAGGGCCCGTAATTATACGCCCCAGGAGAATATGGTCCTCCTGGGTGCGATCCGTGACCGGCCCGTCATCCTTGTGGCAAGGGAAGCGAAGCCTGGGCCTAAGGCTCAGGCTTGGAAGGAGGTAGTGGAAGTGATGAAGGAGGTGTCCACGGTTCCTAGGGGCTTGAGGTCCTTGAAGCACAGATATGTGGATATCAGGGCCACGGTGAAAAGGAAGATGGCCAGAGAAGCGGAGGGACACAGTGTCGCCTATAAGGAGTGGGAGAGGATCGCAAGGGACTTTCTAGGACCATCGCCCGCAGCTGGAGCTTCATCCCCGGTGGCCCAGCACGACCCAGCCTCCAGTTCAGGTGAATATCACATACACCAACATGCCACCACATGTGCATCACACACACTACACATGGTGACCAACAAGGACACTGACATGTCAGCTCCATGGAATTAACAAGGGATGGATGGATGTATCATTAAATCCATGAAGCTGAAAAATCACTGTCATTCCTGGCCACCCCAAGAGTAATTAAGCAATAGAGTCCATGTACTGGTGCGCCCAATGCAGCCTATGCAGTTACAGACCGCAGGCAAAATCCAGACAGTGTTAGGAGCCAGGAGAGGTCAAGACAAGAAACCAAAGAATAGATCCAATCTAGCAAATGAGAGCTAATGGGAGTTGCAATTAGGAGAATCATCCATGTTCAGGCCTAGATGTCAGATAGTTAGGAGTGAAACCGCAGGCAAAATCCAGACAGTGTTAGGAGCCAGGAGAGGTCAAGACAAGAAACCAAAGAATAGATCCAATCTAGCAAATGAGAGCTAATGGGAGTTGCAATTAGGAGAATCATCCATGTTCAGGCCTAGATGTCAGATAGTTAGGAGTGAAACCGCAGGCAAAATCCAGACAGTGTTAGGAGCCAGGAGAGGTCAAGACAAGAAACCAAAGAATAGATCCAATCTAGCAAATGAGAGCTAATGGGAGTTGCAATTAGGAGAATCATCCATGTTCAGGCCTAGATGTCAGATAGTTAGGAGTGAAACCGCAGGCAAAATCCAGACAGTGTTAGGAGCCAGGAGAGGTCAAGACAAGAAACCAAAGAATAGATCCAATCTAGCAAATGAGAGCTAATGGGAGTTGCAATTAGGAGAATCATCCATGTTCAGGCCTAGATGTCAGATAGTTAGGAGTGAAACCGCAGGCAAAATCCAGACAGTGTTAGGAGCCAGGAGAGGTCAAGACAAGAAACCAAAGAATAGATCCAATCTAGCAAATGAGAGCTAATGGGAGTTGCAATTAGGAGAATCATCCATGTTCAGGCCTAGATGTCAGATAGTTAGGAGTGAAACCGCAGGCAAAATCCAGACAGTGTTAGGAGCCAGGAGAGGTCAAGACAAGAAACCAAAGAATAGATCCAATCTAGCAAATGAGAGCTAATGGGAGTTGCAATTAGGAGAATCATCCATGTTCAGGCCTAGATGTCAGATAGTTAGGAGTGAAACCGCAGGCAAAATCCAGACAGTGTTAGGAGCCAGGAGAGGTCAAGACAAGAAACCAAAGAATAGATCCAATCTAGCAAATGAGAGCTAATGGGAGTTGCAATTAGGAGAATCATCCATGTTCAGGCCTAGATGTCAGATAGTTAGGAGTGAAACCGCAGGCAAAATCCAGACAGTGTTAGGAGCCAGGAGAGGTCAAGACAAGAAACCAAAGAATAGATCCAATCTAGCAAATGAGAGCTAATGGGAGTTGCAATTAGGAGAATCATCCATGTTCAGGCCTAGATGTCAGATAGTTAGGAGTGAAAACATATCAATGTATTGATCAGCATACTAATGACATGTACCTTTCTTTTCTCTATTTCAGCATCCAGTAGGAGGTCTGGGTCCAGTGATGAGCCACGAGCGGGGCCGTCAGCCCCCGCCCCGCAGGAGACCGCTCAGGGGGAGGAGGCTACAGGCTCATCCGAGGGCCCTGGCTCTTCGGAGGGGGAGGTCGTGGTCGTTGACAGCCCCCCTGTCCAGAGCCCGACTGTCCCCCTCCTCCAAAGACTTGCCATCTCGCCGGGGCCCTCAGAAGGAGTGGAATATGCCACAGCTCCTCCTTCCCCACACTCTGAGCCACCGGGGACAACAACATCAGAGCCCCTGTCTCCAGCCGGGTCCCAGATCCTCCCCACTCTGTCCCCGCCATCTTCCCACCCGGCCCTGCCAGCAGGACCCGAGCCCCCACCACCAACGACCGAGGCTGCGCTGCTGGAGTTGTTGGCCGCCGTGAATAGGATTGAGGCCAACATCTCTGGCATGAGGCGCAGCCTGGACAGGCGCTTTAGGGAGGAGAGGAGCCATCATCGGAGGCTGGAGCAGCATTTGGTCAGGCTGCTGGGAACGGGGCAGGTCACCAGCCAACAGCAGCCTGGCCCCTCCTCTCCTTCCACCATGCCTCCGCCGCCACCACCACCCGTGGTGCCACTACCTCCTCCTGCTCCCCCACCACCAAGGAGACGGCGTCCGGCCGCGGACGATGCAGGTCCTGTGCCCAGGCGGAGGAGGACCTAGGGGCTGTGGACATAATTGTGCCTTCTCAACAGCACTCCTCAGTGACAATCTATTGGTCACAATGCTGACCTCATCTAGCCTGGCTACAGAGTTTTGGATCTTTGCCTATGTGATGGTGACATTTTGTATGCAGATGGCTACCTCCCATCACATGGTCCATGATCCTCTTCTCTGTGGACACGTAGGGTTCGGTTGAGCATGCCACCAATTGATGGTCACTTGGGAATGCTGTTGGAAAGGGATGCTGCAGTCCCCTTTTTTTTTAGGCCCTTAGATTTTATGTTTTCTCTTTATGTTTTTCTTTCCATTTGTTTTAGGTACAATTCAGGCCCATGAAGGCATCTCCTGCATCTGCAAGCATAGTGGAGGAATTATATGAGGCGTAAGGTTTTCCCAGTTCCTCTCAGGTAGACATTACTCCAATGACAGCCCCCTCCTTAACATGTAGCTCCCACAATCTTAAAGCTATCATATTGCCAGATATCTCAGACATGATTGTTGTTAGCTGAAATGTAGACTAATACCGCTATGGCGGTGGACTTGCAAAGTCTCCCAATGGCATGTTAATGACAGCCAGCATTAATATATGCACTAATAAAGCATGTGATCCTGACCTCAATATCGGTCTGAGAACAGATCTTTGGGTCTGATGTAAGAAACAGTGAATGTGGCTGCTGACCTTTGTGTCCTGTCCATATTAATGGGTATTTGCCCATATTACTCATTATCCATAGACCTAGCTAATAGTTAGTAATGCTTGCAGATGGGAATCAGGTGAGTTGGTATATTGGTACAGTATTTAGCACTTTACTGTACATGCATTGTCATTATTTTTTTTTAGCCTCCTCCGCCTTTTTTGTTTTTTGTTGACCATTCTTTTTTGTGGGCAATTTCACACACCATACTGTATGTGTGAAACTGGATTGGATTACACAGTCCAGAGGTTGAATCATTTGTTCAATTGAACAGATCCAGACAAGTTGTAAGTGCCATGCACTCTAATGGTTTCTTCAGTTAAATGGAGAGATTTCTGGTTCCGGTTGCAGCATGTGACCCTGGTAGGTGCTATGCATCATGCTTATTCTAGACTATTAGATTGACCCCTGTAGGTATCCCCTTTTTTTAATTTAGCCCCTTGCTCTCTCGGGACCCGCCCACACCACACCCATGATATTAATGCACAGTCTTGACCACTGCTGATTGTGGTCTGTGTCCACAAATAAAGTTTTGTTATACCGTTCTGTGAATGCACAGTCTTGACCACTGCTGATTGTGGTCTGTGTCCAAAAATAAAGTTTTGTTATACCGTTCTGTGAATGCACAGTCTTGACCACTGCTGATTGTGGTCTGTGTCCAAAAATAAAGCTGTGTTATTCTGTTCTTCCCATGTCGGTGTGTTTTCAATGGTTGGGGTTAGGGGACATCCACATGCATCACATTAGTGTCACATTACTATAGCTGTAAACTAATGAGCAATAGTTAACCTGCAATAGATCCATACATACTAAGAGGAATACTAGTCCTAATAGCATTAGATATCATATAATGCATCTAAGTGATCTACAATCTATGCATAATAAAGGGTTAATGCACAGGCCAAGTACAATTTGCGGGAATGGGGAGTAGGAACATTCCCCTGTGGGCCTAAAAGGGTGATGATAGGTGATACTGCAGTGGGTTGTCAGTTCCTTCTCCAGTGATTATTGATTTGTCTGTCAATTCTGCTCTCACACGCACTTCCCCAACATCACTTAGCAATCGAAACTAATGTAAATTGATGAATAGCAGAACATAATGGGAGGTCACCAAATGGGAATGAATGGTCATCTTGGCACATGGCCACCAGCAATGTCGTGGGACTTCCTTGGATAAGAGAAGTGGCAATTACCCCTGATGGAGGTGAGTTGGCTGGTGCTCATTGTGCCTCTGCAAACCTTCTGTGTGTGTTTGCTGCGCTTGTGGGTGGGAGAGTGACAGCACAACTGACAACCCACTCCGGTCTCACCGGCATAGGAACCTTGTAAGAAAGCAGTGCCAGAGGGTCAGAGTGGGACCCGACCGAAAGACCAAACAAGAGGTATTGTGTATTTCAATGAAGCTGTGAGCTATCTTATTAAGGGTCATTGTGGGGGTGAGAGGGAAAGCTGAATGCAGGGCCAAATCCCAAACCACTGGGGAAGGAACTGACAACCCACTCCGGTCTCACCGGCATAGGAACCTTGTAAGAAAGCAGTGCCAGAGGGTCAGAGTGGGACCCGACCGAAAGACCAAACAAGAGGTATTGTGTATTTCAATGAAGCTGTGAGCTATCTTATTAAGGGTCATTGTGGGGGTGAGAGGGAAAGCTGAATGCAGGGCCAAATCCCAAACCACTGGGGAAGGAACTGACAACCCACTCCGGTCTCACCGGCATAGGAACCTTGTAAGAAAGCAGTGCCAGAGGGTCAGAGTGGGACCCGACCGAAAGACCAAACAAGAGGTATTGTGTATTTCAATGAAGCTGTGAGCTATCTTATTAAGGGTCATTGTGGGGGTGAGAGGGAAAGCTGAATGCAGGGCCAAATCCCAAACCACTGGGGAAGGAACTGACAACCCACTCCGGTCTCACCGGCATAGGAACCTTGTAAGAAAGCAGTGCCAGAGGGTCAGAGTGGGACCCGACCGAAAGACCAAACAAGAGGTATTGTGTATTTCAATGAAGCTGTGAGCTATCTTATTAAGGGTCATTGTGGGGGTGAGAGGGAAAGCTGAATGCAGGGCCAAATCCCAAACCACTGGGGAAGGAACTGACAACCCACTCCGGTCTCACCGGCATAGGAACCTTGTAAGAAAGCAGTGCCAGAGGGTCAGAGTGGGACCCGACCGAAAGACCAAACAAGAGGTATTGTGTATTTCAATGAAGCTGTGAGCTATCTTATTAAGGGTCATTGTGGGGGTGAGAGGGAAAGCTGAATGCAGGGCCAAATCCCAAACCACTGGGGAAGGAACTGACAACCCACTCCGGTCTCACCGGCATAGGAACCTTGTAAGAAAGCAGTGCCAGAGGGTCAGAGTGGGACCCGACCGAAAGACCAAACAAGAGGTATTGTGTATTTCAATGAAGCTGTGAGCTATCTTATTAAGGGTCATTGTGGGGGTGAGAGGGAAAGCTGAATGCAGGGCCAAATCCCAAACCACTGGGGAAGGAACTGACAACCCACTCCGGTCTCACCGGCATAGGAACCTTGTAAGAAAGCAGTGCCAGAGGGTCAGAGTGGGACCCGACCGAAAGACCAAACAAGAGGTATTGTGTATTTCAATGAAGCTGTGAGCTATCTTATTAAGGGTCATTGTGGGGGTGAGAGGGAAAGCTGAATGCAGGGCCAAATCCCAAACCACTGGGGAAGGAACTGACAACCCACTCCGGTCTCACCGGCATAGGAACCTTGTAAGAAAGCAGTGCCAGAGGGTCAGAGTGGGACCCGACCGAAAGACCAAACAAGAGGTATTGTGTATTTCAATGAAGCTGTGAGCTATCTTATTAAGGGTCATTGTGGGGGTGAGAGGGAAAGCTGAATGCAGGGCCAAATCCCAAACCACTGGGGAAGGAACTGACAACCCACTCCGGTCTCACCGGCATAGGAACCTTGTAAGAAAGCAGTGCCAGAGGGTCAGAGTGGGACCCGACCGAAAGACCAAACAAGAGGTATTGTGTATTTCAATGAAGCTGTGAGCTATCTTATTAAGGGTCATTGTGGGGGTGAGAGGGAAAGCTGAATGCAGGGCCAAATCCCAAACCACTGGGGAAGGAACTGACAACCCACTCCGGTCTCACCGGCATAGGAACCTTGTAAGAAAGCAGTGCCAGAGGGTCAGAGTGGGACCCGACCGAAAGACCAAACAAGAGGTATTGTGTATTTCAATGAAGCTGTGAGCTATCTTATTAAGGGTCATTGTGGGGGTGAGAGGGAAAGCTGAATGCAGGGCCAAATCCCAAACCACTGGGGAAGGAACTGACAACCCACTCCGGTCTCACCGGCATAGGAACCTTGTAAGAAAGCAGTGCCAGAGGGTCAGAGTGGGACCCGACCGAAAGACCAAACAAGAGGTATTGTGTATTTCAATGAAGCTGTGAGCTATCTTATTAAGGGTCATTGTGGGGGTGAGAGGGAAAGCTGAATGCAGGGCCAAATCCCAAACCACTGGGGAAGGAACTGACAACCCACTCCGGTCTCACCGGCATAGGAACCTTGTAAGAAAGCAGTGCCAGAGGGTCAGAGTGGGACCCGACCGAAAGACCAAACAAGAGGTATTGTGTATTTCAATGAAGCTGTGAGCTATCTTATTAAGGGTCATTGTGGGGGTGAGAGGGAAAGCTGAATGCAGGGCCAAATCCCAAACCACTGGGGAAGGAACTGACAACCCACTCCGGTCTCACCGGCATAGGAACCTTGTAAGAAAGCAGTGCCAGAGGGTCAGAGTGGGACCCGACCGAAAGACCAAACAAGAGGTATTGTGTATTTCAATGAAGCTGTGAGCTATCTTATTAAGGGTCATTGTGGGGGTGAGAGGGAAAGCTGAATGCAGGGCCAAATCCCAAACCACTGGGGAAGGAACTGACAACCCACTCCGGTCTCACCGGCATAGGAACCTTGTAAGAAAGCAGTGCCAGAGGGTCAGAGTGGGACCCGACCGAAAGACCAAACAAGAGGTATTGTGTATTTCAATGAAGCTGTGAGCTATCTTATTAAGGGTCATTGTGGGGGTGAGAGGGAAAGCTGAATGCAGGGCCAAATCCCAAACCACTGGGGAAGGAACTGACAACCCACTCCGGTCTCACCGGCATAGGAACCTTGTAAGAAAGCAGTGCCAGAGGGTCAGAGTGGGACCCGACCGAAAGACCAAACAAGAGGTATTGTGTATTTCAATGAAGCTGTGAGCTATCTTATTAAGGGTCATTGTGGGGGTGAGAGGGAAAGCTGAATGCAGGGCCAAATCCCAAACCACCGGGGAAGGAACTGACAACCCACTCCGGTCTCACCGGCATAGGAACCTTGTAAGAAAGCAGTGCCAGAGGGTCAGAGTGGGACCCGACCGAAAGACCAAACAAGAGGTATTGTGTATTTCAATGAAGCTGTGAGCTATCTTATTAAGGGTCATTGTGGGGGTGAGAGGGAAAGCTGAATGCAGGGCCAAATCCCAAACCACTGGGGAAGGAACTGACAACCCACTCCGGTCTCACCGGCATAGGAACCTTGTAAGAAAGCAGTGCCAGAGGGTCAGAGTGGGACCCGACCGAAAGACCAAACAAGAGGTATTGTGTATTTCAATGAAGCTGTGAGCTATCTTATTAAGGGTCATTGTGGGGGTGAGAGGGAAAGCTGAATGCAGGGCCAAATCCCAAACCACTGGGGAAGGAACTGACAACCCACTCCGGTCTCACCGGCATAGGAACCTTGTAAGAAAGCAGTGCCAGAGGGTCAGAGTGGGACCCGACCGAAAGACCAAACAAGAGGTATTGTGTATTTCAATGAAGCTGTGAGCTATCTTATTAAGGGTCATTGTGGGGGTGAGAGGGAAAGCTGAATGCAGGGCCAAATCCCAAACCACTGGGGAAGGAACTGACAACCCACTCCGGTCTCACCGGCATAGGAACCTTGTAAGAAAGCAGTGCCAGAGGGTCAGAGTGGGACCCGACCGAAAGACCAAACAAGAGGTATTGTGTATTTCAATGAAGCTGTGAGCTATCCCATTAAGGGTCATTGTGGGTTGGAGAGTGACAGCAGAACTGACAATCCACTCCGGTCTCACCAGCATAGGAACCTTGTAAGAAAGCAGTGCCAGAGGGTCAGAGTGGGACCCGACCGAAAGACTGAACAGGACATATTCACATACTCCATGTGCCACATATTTGTGTTCCCAAATGTAGATGTGATGAGCAACATGTATACAAAATAACAGGGTTAATATTGCATTTTCTGGATGTTTTAGTGTTTTTATGTAATCAGGTAGTGTGTCTTTAATTTTGGTTTATGTAAGCTGCAGCATGGCTTTTCATTCAAAATGTAACAACTAATTGGTTGTATAATGCCTTGGCTTTGGTGGGGGGAGGGGATGGTTAAATCAATTGTAATGGCCTTCCATGCTTTTCCTCTGTTAAACTCACTTTTAGATTTTTAAGTTGTCTGTACGTAATGCGTAAACCATTTTACGTGGGTTTTTTGTGCACTTAGCGAATTTGCGAGATACGAGCGTCTACGCAAGGAATTCTTGTCCGCTACTTACTACGTAGCGCTTATCGGAGGCAAATCTCGGCAAAGTAGTCCGAAATTACGCAAGTCAATCGCAAGTCAATCGCAAGTCGACTCGGATATCGTAAATCGACTTACGATGGGCCTTTGCGAGATACGAATTCATCCGCAGCTCGAATTTAATAGGGCCCTAAATGTTTACTAAAACCGCACATCCCATAAAATTAAAATACATCAATGACATCATGTTTATATATATTTATATACATAGCCTCCTTACCTTAGCTTTCTCAAAGTCATCAGATATTGTTTTGATTAATTTATATGATAGACCCTAAGTTATTTTTATGTTTTAACATATACAGTAGACTCTCAGTTATCCGGCACCCACAGGGATTGGTAGCTGCTGGATAAATGTAGTTTCAGGTTGCTTGAGAGTTACATATAAAAGAGGCCTAGATTAGCTGCACATAGGATGCGCTGTAAAGTATATTTGTCAGTGAGGGCTGTTCTAGCAGCAGCAGCTTTCACTCCTCACTTACACACAGGTACTTTGGGCTGGAGGGTGTGGTGCTGACCCCGGGGAATGTAACGCCAACACTGCACTGGCTCAGTCACTCATGCCTGTCTGCTTCCAGGTAACACTGAATTGTAGAGACGTACAGTGGATGACATCTAGGAGCCTGTAAGCATTTTGTGGCATGACAACCTTTTTTCTCTGGTTGAGAACAATTTCTCCTGGTCAGGCAGGATTGCAGCCATTAAAATGGTTATCCTGCCTAAGATTACTTATTTCGTTGTATACCATTAAAAATACTTACATTTATTAGAAACCTATTTCAAATGGTGATAGATAAATATATCTATAGCAAGAAAAAAACAAGAATAAATCTCACAATAACCAAAAGAAAATTAATTAGAGGAGGCTTAGCATCACCTAATATAGAGGATTTTTATATGGTGGTAAGATTGGCACACTTAGATAATTGGGGATCAGTAGAAGAGACACCATGCTGGTTAGACATTGAACAATCTTTGATGGATACAACCAAATTGACAGATCTTCTATGGGAGAATTTGAACAGGGATGCGACTCTACAACATGCCACAAGGGTAATCAAAAATGAAAGTTCAATATGGAAAAAATGGAATCTGTGCTATGTAGTAGATCTTTATAAGGAAAATAAAATAATTACCTTTGAAGAACTGCAAAAGAAATACTATATTCCGTAATTTTATTGGTTGCAATATATATTGCAAACTTTAAATAAAAATAACTATAAAACATATAAAGATTAAAATTTAACCGAATTTGAAAAAAATGGTTTGATTATCGATAAAAGTAAATTAATGACAAAAATGTTATATAATTATATCTATGAAGAATGAGACATATAAAGCTAATAGAATGGAAAGATGGGAACAAAATATTGGAGAAACATGGAGTGAAACAATATGGTTTAACACTTTTATTTTAACAACTAAAGCAGTTAAATGTACAATGTATAGAGAGATTTACTTTAAAATAGTACAACCATGGTACTATGTACCAACTAAATTAGCTCAATTTAATTATCAGACATCAGACAGGTGTTGGAAAGAATTTGGTCAGCTAGGGACTTCTATCATTTATGGTGGGAATGCCCCAGAGTTGCTAAATTCTGCGAAACCTGTTTGGTAAAAATCAAAGATATTACAAATATAGATTTATTAAAAACTCCTAAAGCCGTGTTACTGCAAATCTTACCTGCAGAAATGAAATACTCAACTAAGAAATTGATAGTCCATATTCTAATGGTATGTAAAACAACTTTAATTAAAAAGTGGGAATCCAGCCAAATACCTAGATGGTCAGAGATACAATATTCTCCTGAAAAAAACAGAGACATTGAAGAAAAAAAATAAGAAATAGGTATTCCATAAAAAAAAAGAGATAAGATACAGAGATTATGGGATGAATATCACGTAAATAATGTATACATTCTAAATGCTTTCCTGTACCCAACAAACTCTATTATTGAAGTAAATGTATCCATAGAACTTTAGTACGTACCAATATTACACTTCTTCCTCCTTTTTATGTATTTTTTTTTTTTAAACATATGATTGTACGATGAATGTATTGTATATTTATGTAATGTTTTGTAAATAAATAAAAAACAAAAAGAACATTTTATTTTCTCTGGTCGCTTGAGTCTACTGTATATCATTTTCTAGGCTGACATATCACCAACAACCCACAGGTGGCAGTAAGTACAAGTACTAGGTACTTTATTTGTCTGGTTTGCTGGTGGTAGTGAGTCAGCTCTATGATATAGGAATAGTGCATAAATGATGTTATTGAATTGTATGGTTTATCCTAATATATGGTCCCGCAAAGTACCTAAAAATGGATATGATGAACCACAAGCAAACACAACAGCCATCTTTTATGGAGTTCTTCTTTTGTCAACTAGTGACAGGAAGTGCTCAGACTTTTTTTTATTATTATCGTTTCTATGTTACTCGACAACATATTTTGTAGCGCTATACATGGGTGAAGATCAAGGCAAAAACAACAATAGGAGTATTAACACATTGCAAAGGATGGAGGGCCCTGTCTTTGAGCTTTGAATCCAATGTCCAGAGTGCTTTCCACAAAGCACTGTGCAAGATTGAAAACTCACAAACTTAAAGCTCTGTAGCAAAAGGTACGTTGGGTCAACCTGCAACAGACCTCAGTGTATTTTGTGATCACTATATATATATTTTTTATATACACATCCACATACACAGTAACCAAAATGATATACTTGCTGTACATTTGCATGCCTAAAACAGGGCAGAAAACCTGTTTCCAACTCAGGATGTCAAGAAATATCATGTTTCCATTGCAATCTATGGATCTAGATGGCAACATGCAAATGAGCTCACAATGTGTTTCACTTTTTCAACAAAAGAATATATCAACATGGCTCCCTTACAAATATATGCATTTCATTATTTTTTTTCCAGTCAGTTTTATTGGGTTTTTACATATACTTTTATAAACTGTATTATCTGTCTAACAGAGGATTCTATATATGTTTCTAGGTTTTTATGGTAGATGATCTATTGTCATTCTGAAGTTGATTTTTATCTTGTGATCTTTACCAGAGTTTTAATTTTTAAAGTTTTTAAAGCTGCGCCGTCACACATGCGAGCCTCGCAAAGCAGCCACCCAGCACTTAGAGTCAGGAAGCCTGGGATTGAGGTTGCAAGCGATTTTGAGCCTTATTTCCCGCGTTTCATCACTCGAAAATCGGCTAAGCGAAAAAGAAAAATGGTGGACGAAAAACGTAAAAATTCGGAAACAGTATGAAAACAAGGCCGAGCAAAGCCAGGCAGGACTTAGAAAATACACAATGGCAAAGACAGTAACACACCTATAACGCCAGGCACGCAGGACTTTGAAAATAAAACAAATGTCAGTCAGCGCGCGCCACACAAACATTCAGCAGATACACAGAGGAGAAACACACAGGGAAGGGAAAGAGGGAGATGCTGGAAATAGGCACATGGCATTCCCAAACACAAAACTTGCAGGTTAATGAACCCTGCAATGAGCGTCCTGTACAGTAGGCGGGAGGAAAGCTTCTCAATGAGCGCCTTTGGTGCTCATTGCGAGCCATGCGAGAAGCGACCTTTGGCGCTCATCATGGGGCTCGCGATGAGCGTGGAAGGTGCTCAGAGAAACAAAGGTCTCACATTGTGTGGCAAACAGAATTGCCTGGCTTACAATTTTATTGCTGTCATTTTTTGACGGGCAATGCGCTAGTAATCAAATAAAAAGGAACCGGGGTAGTTCTCAGAAGATCTTAAGTCAGACAAAAAATAAACTTTCAGTATGCAAATAGAATCTGGTAGCATAATAAATGAATATTAACTTGACATAGCACAGACAAGATTATTTAGAAATCAATATATAACAGAAAAATCCTGTAAGAAAAAGAAAAATGTTAGAAAATTCCTGTAAGATTTCCCATCATGTCTGCAAACAAATGCTAAGAATCAGAAAATATCGTGTTTTCGTTTTTTGTTTTTCAGTGTGGTTGAAATAAGTATATTTTTCACAGCACAGACCACAAAGATGTGGTCGGTTTTGCAAATTATACCTTTGTGAGGACCAAGGAATGGAGTTGAAAACACCACACATTCAATTACTGAATCAATAAAACATAGTGCACTTCATTACACACATTGATGATTATCTAAGGGTCACTGTGCAGTCATTGTACACTGTGGGATTTACTGTACACAAAAATACTCAGCACTCTCAGATACAGAGGCCCCATGTTCAGCTGCATTAGTGATTCAGTATGTTGTTTATCTATATTATCCTAAAAGCCGCTCAGTGCTGTATTCCCAGAAATACCTTTGTATGCTATAAATCAATCAATGATTTTTTGTCCCTGTTTGTGTTAATCAGCTTTTCTTACACTAACTTGTTTCATACCAGGAGCCATTCTAATAAAACAATAACATATACAGCTGTTTGCTCCAAGTGGGACTCAAACTATTTATATCATGTTTATATATATATATATATATATATATATATATATATATATATTTATATGTATATTTAATATATGCTGTATTACCCAAAGGTTTTCTCTACTAGATATGTATTGACCTTCTTTTTAAAGTTGTCCAATGATGGAGACTCTCAAGCTGTTATGGGGAGAGAGTTCCGGAGGACTGAAAGCTTTAGCCATAATGGACCTGCTGATTGAAGACCATAGGCAGCATTGTAGGAAACAAAGAGTTCCTTTGACTATGATGGTTTAGAGCTTTTAAGGTCAACGAGTCAACCTTAAAATACATGGTTCATTTGATAGGCAACTAGTACAGAGAACTCATGATGGGTGTTATGTGATAGGAGCAGTTTCGCCACAATATTCGGCACCATCTGCAAACAGTGTAATTACAGGTGGTCCCAGGGTCAAGGATGAGATCCATTCCTGAAACCGTTTTGAAGTCAGATTAGTATGTAAGTTGGATTGCCAATTTATTATGTATAATCTGGTAATTATGGCAAATCTGGTAATACATGATTAAGTTTATTTTTGCTATTTTTGTGTGTCCCCTATTCATTTGTCCCCCTCCAGTTCCTACTCCCCTAGTGGTAATACTGTTCTGTAAAAAAAAATGTTACAGAAACTATTGTGCTCTTTTTTTAATTCAAACAAACAGAACATAAAACAAACTAATACAAAAAGCCATGGTAGCTAGAGATGTCGCGAATAGTTCGCCGGCGGACTTTTTTCGGCGAACATAGCATGTTCGCGTTCGCGGCGAACTGCGAACATACGCGAGTTTCGACCCGCCCCCAATACTTTATCATTGAGCAAACTTTGACCCTGCATGTCACAGTCAGCAGACACATTCCAGCCAATCAGCAGCATACACTCCCTTCTACACCCTTCTACCTCATGGACAGCAGCCATTTTGGAATCATAAGTACCTTGCAGTCTTACTGAGAGGAGGGACAGTTTGGATGATACTGCATCAATAAGGAAAACCATAGCTAGGCAAGTTTATTCAGTGTCCAGTGCAGTGCTGAAGGACTCTTGTGCATTATTATTATTACTAGCGTATTGCAATGAGATGTGTATGTTTGGAAAGTTGTATAGTTATTAATATACATATGGAGCAGTTTGCTCCATAAAAAAGTGGTCCGTATTAACGGCTCGCCTCGCTATGCGAGGCTCGCCTTCAATGAGCGCCTGTGTGTACTGTCAGTGTGCTTGGTGCTGTGAGTCTGTGTGTACTGTCAGTGTACTTGGTGCTGTAGTTCTGTGTGCACTGCCAGTGTACTTGGTGCTATGGGTCTGTGTGCACTGCCAGTGTACTTGGTGCTATGGGTCTGTGTGCACTGCCAGTGTGCTTGGTGCTTTAGGTCTGTGTGTACTGTCAGTGTACTTGGTGCTGTAGGTCTGTGTGTACTGTCAGTGTGCTTGGTGCTGTAGGTCTGTGTGTACTGTCAGTGTGCTTGGTGCTGTAGGTTTGTGTGTACTGTCAGTGTGCTTGGTGCTGTGAGTCTGTGTGTACTGTCAGTGTGCTTGGTGCTATAGGTCTATGTGTACTGTCAGTGTGCTTGGTGCTGTAGGTCTGTGTGTACTGTCAGTGTACTTGGTGCTGTTAATCTGTGTGTACTGTCAGTGTGCTTGGTGCTTTAGGTCTGTGTGCACTGCCAGTGTACTTGGTGCTATGGGTCTGTGTGTACTGTCAGTGTGCTTGGTGCTGTAGGTCTGTGTGCACTGTCAGTGTACTTGGTGCTATGGGTCTGTGTGCACTGTCAGTGTACTTGGTGCTGTAGTTCTGTGTGCACTGCCAGTGTACTTGGTGCTATGGGTCTGTGTGCACTGCCAGTGTGCTTGGTGCTTTAGGTCTATGTGTACTGTCAGTGTACTTGGTGCTGTAGGTCTGTGTGTACTGTCAGTGTGCTTGGTGCTGTAGGTCTGTGTGTACTGTCAGTGTGCTTGGTGCTGTAGGTTTGTGTGTACTGTCAGTGTGCTTGGTGCTGTGAGTCTGTGTGTACTGTCAGTGTACTTGGTGCTGTAGGTCTGTGTGTACTGTCAGTGTACTTGGTGCTGTATATATGTGTGTACTATCAGTGTACTTGGTGCTGTATATATGTGTGTACTATCAGTGTACTTGGTGCTGTGGGTCAATGTGTACTGTCAGTGTACTTGGTGCTGTAGGTCTGTGTGCACTGCCAGTGTACTTGGTGCTATGGGTCTGTGTGCACTGCCAGTTTGCTTGGTGCTTTAGGTCTGTGTGTACTGTCAGTGTACTTGGTGCTGTAGGTCTGTGTGTACTGTCAGTGTGCTTGGTGCTATAGGTCTATGTCTACTGTCAGTGTGCTTGGTGCTGTAGGTCTGTGTGTACTGTCAGTGTACTTGGTGCTGTTAATCTGTGTGTACTGTCAGTGTGCTTGGTGCTTTAGGTCTGTGTGCACTGCCAGTGTACTTGGTGCTATGGGTCTGTGTGTACTGTCAGTGGGCTTGGTGCTTTAGGTCTGTGTGCACTGCCAGTGTACTTGGTGCTATGGGTCTGTGTGTACTGTCAGTGTGCTTGGTGCTGTAGGTCTGTGTGCAAACAAGGTTCACAGCTCTTCAACACAATGCTTCCAAATAGGTAAAGTCTATTCATTTATTAATGTATTACATGTTTACTAATACACACAAAACAACATTAGCTCAGTTACAATAACATTGCCGTCATTTTTTGACGGGCAAGTCGCTAGTGTCATAATAAACACCACATGAACATGGCGACCACTCTCTTGTGGGATTCAGGTACGTCCACGGATTCATCCTCCATATATCTGAATAAGCCAGGAATGATATATAGAGGCCTACGGCGCTCATTGCCAAAGTGGTCCGTATTAACGGCTCGCCTCGCTACGCGAGGCTCGCCTGCAATGAGCGCCTGCGGCGCTCATTGCCAAAAAGTGGTCCGTATTACACATTATATAGTAATAATAATAAGAATAATAATAAAGCAGAAGACCTCCCCTGTGTCTCCCCCCCACTCCCTCCCATGTTTCTTTCCCCCCTCCCCTGTGTCTCCCCCCCACTCCCTCCCATGTGTCTCTCTGCCCCCCCTCTCCCCTGTGTCTCTACCCCCCTCTCCCTTCCCGTGTTTCTTTCCCCCCTCCCCTGTGTCTTTCCCCCCTCATCTGTGTCTCTTCCCCCTTCTTCCCTGTGTCTCTACCCCCCTCTCCCCTGTGTCTCTACCCCCTCTCCCTTCCCCTGTGTTTCTTCCCCCCTCCTCTGTGTCTTTACCCCCTTTTCTCTCCCCGGTGTCTCCTCACCACTCCCTCCCATTAGTCTCTTCCCCCCTCTCCCCTGTGTCTCTACCCCCCACTCTCTCCTGTGTCTCTCCCCCCCTCCCATGTGTCTCTTCCCCTCACCTCTCCCTTACCCTGTTTCTCTTCCCCCCTCTGCCCTGTGTCTTCCTTTCCCTCTCCACTGTGTCTTCCTCCCCCTCTCCCCTCTCCTGTGTCTTCCTCTCCCTCTCCCCTGTGTTTCCTCCCCCTCTCTCCTCCCCTGTTAGCTTCTATACGCATACATACATACGATAAGAAATCTGGGGGGGGGGGGGGGTTACCCCTTACCCCCCCCCCCCAATTCCAACACCCATGTGTACTGTATAATATTGTATTGCATTATGTTATATTATATCACTAGCGACTTGCCTGGCACAAATGATGGGGCAATAATGTTTGAAGCCATGGCAATGCTGTTTGCCACACAATGTGATGCTTTTTGAACTCTGAGGACCTTCGGCGCTCATTGTGAGTCTCTTCCCTCGTGTCCTTCATGTTTGGTGGTTTGCAACGATCAATCTTCGGCGCTCATCGCAAAGACAGATATATAAGTACAGTGTTAAATATATAATTTTTTGTGTGCAGTGTAAATAAAAAAATGTATTCAGGTCTCAGAGCATAATAAAGTGATTTAGATTTGTAACTGCTTTGAGAGTGCTATCGCTGGCAGCCAATGAGCAGTAATCCAGATATATAACTGCAGAGTAAAAAGTAAAACATTTTAGTGTAGTGTAAAGTCTACATTTTTATTTTCCATTACTAATTAATACTTATTAAATGAATGCACGATAATAACTATTGTGAATGAACAAATGTATTAGGAAGTGCGAAAGCGTTAATGTATGTAAAGTAACCGCAGTGTAAAATATGCTATTAAGCGTATTTTTTTTATATATATTTTTTTTAATAATAATGAATTAATTAATTACTAAAATACTTTACCTATTTGTAATTAATATATCCAGTGATCAATAACCTGAAGAGCTAACAATCAGTTTTGATTTTCCTGCAGCTTACAGTGTACATTTGGACTGTTGGTGACCCGAGGTGTAAGTGTCAGCAATGTGCGCAGTGCACGAGGGGAAACCGCTTGTATAGTCGTGTAACGCGCCATTTTAGATTTGTAATGTTATTAGTTGCAAGTTAGTGTTGTAAAATGGCGGCGATTGTGTATGTGTTACGCGGCTCGCCAGCAGTTTCCATTATTTATAATAGTGTATTTTGTACCTCGTCTGTTCCTAGGTAAAAGTCGTACATGGCTGGCGATGTTTTGCGCGGTTTGGGGTCGTGCAGCCTCGTTTTCATTTTTTCCGGACGTCATTTTTTTGTCGCTTAGCCGATTTACAAGTGCCAACTGGGGAAGACGTTACAGATATCACATATATAGTTGTGAGCAGGCGGGTTGTTGCTAACGCTGCGGGCTTGCGAAGCGAGGGCCAGAGTTGCTGGCAAGGAGAGCCGAAGGCTCCCACGTCGGCTGCAATGAGCCGCAGGCGGGACTTACACCATCAAATTTACGGACTTACCATCCAAAAATACGGGACTTAGAAAAAAAAACATTACGAGCTCACAAAAATACGACCTTAACGAGGCTACAGGACCCTAAACACGCAAAACACATACGGATTTTCCTAAAAAGCGAGGTAAAGATACACTATTAACAAGGACGCTAAATCATCCACACCCGCGTACCACATACACATTCCCCGCCATTTTACAACACTAACTTACACAATGCGGAAGTACCCAGCTACCCTAACAGCTTCCCCTCGCGCACGCAGCCTATTTACACTACACACTGCACACATTGCTGACACTTACACAGCAGCTCCACAGCACTGAAAACCTACATTGTATGCTGCAGGAACATGGAAACAGATTGTCAGCTCTTCAGCACAATGCTTCCTGCATATATTACTTACAAATAGGTAAAGTATATTCATTTAGTAATTATTTCATTAGCATACAAAAATACATATACACAAAAAAAACATTATCACATTAAACATAAAAGCCATTCACTGCGCGCCTCACAACGAGCGCCAACGCTGCTCATAGCATACAAAGCCTTGCAATAAGCGCAAAAAACACATCACCGCCGACCAAAGAATAACAGCAAAAGCGCCTATCAGAAAAAAAATACAACCAACAGCCTCGCAATAAGCGCCGAAGGATCTCCGACCGCCAACAGAATGAATGTCTCGTCCAAACCATTACCTGCCTTACAATCTTATTGGCGCCATTTTTTGATGGGCAAGTCGCTAGTAAATATATAAAGATCAAGATAATAAAAGTATCAGGAAATGTAACACAAAGATGCACGCGCGTCTGAATAATACGACAAATACGGATTTTTGTCATAAATGATATGATCGCAGTATTGGGTCATAAACCCTAAACACTGGAATCTGTTACATACAATTTACTGATGATGTCATTAATGGGCTTCAAGGGGGGGGATCTCTTTTCATACTTTTTGAGCGGTGCAAATCCAACATACGCAGAGCGGAAACGCCACATCTGTGGGACACACACAAAGGGGTTCACTTTGGGAGAAAAAAACAAACAAATATGAAATATTTAATAATCATATTTTGATGTTACCAACAGATAAGGAAACGAAACTGAGGTTATTATATCTAATAGTAGCAAGCCTGGGAGTACTGGGAGTAATAATACTGCAGCAGGAGGTCAGGACTAATGTCACCTATAGACCCCCAGACAGATAAAGGTCAGTACTAATGTCCCTCTATAGACCCCCAGTCAGATAAAGGTCAGTACTGTCACCTATAGACCCCCAGTCATATAAAGGTCAGTACTAATGTCATCTATAGACCCCCAGTCATATAAAGGTCAGTACTAATGTCCCTCTATAGACACCCAGTCAGATAAAGGTCATTTCTAATGTCCCTCTATAGACACCCAGTCAGATAAAGGTCAGTACTAATGTCCCTCTATAGACACCCAGTCAGATAAAGGTCATTACTAATGTCCCTCTATAGACACCCAGTCAGATAAAGGTCAGTACTAATGTCCCTCTATAGACCCCCAGTCATATAAAGGTCATTACTAATGTCCCTCTATAGACACCCAGTCAGATAAAGGTCAGTACTAATGTCACCTATAGACTCCCAGTCATATAAAGGTCAGTACTAATGTCACTCTATAGACACCCAGTCAGATAAAGGTCAGTACTAATGTCCCTCTATAGACACCCAGTCAGCTAAAGGTCAGTGCTAATGTCACTCTATAGACCCCCAGTCAGATAAAGGTCATTACTAATGTCCCTCTATAGACCCCCAGTCAGATAAAGGTCATTACTAATGTCCCTCTATAGACACCCAGTCAGCTAAAGGTCAGTACTAATGTCACTCTATAGACCCCCAGTCAGATAAAGGTCATTACTAATGTCCCTCTATAGACCCCCAGTCATATAAAGGTCATTACTAATGTCCCTCTATAGACACCCAGTCAGATAAAGGTCAGTACTAATGTCACCTATAGACCCCCAGTCATATAAAGGTCAGTACTAATGTCACTCTATAGACACCCAGTCAGATAAAGGTCAGTACTAATGTCACTCTATAGACCCCCAGTCAGATAAAGGTCATTACTAATGTCCCTCTATAGACCCCCAGTCATATAAAGGTCATTACTAATGTCCCTCTATAGACACCCAGTCAGATAAAGGTCAGTACTAATGTCACCTATAGACCCCCAGTCATATAAAGGTCAGTACTAATGTCCCTCTATAGACACCCAGTCAGCTAAAGGTCAGTGCTAATGTCACTCTATAGACCCCCAGTCAGATAAAGGTCATTACTAATGTCCCTCTATAGACCCCCAGTCAGATAAAGGTCATTACTAATGTCCCTCTATAGACACCCAGTCAGCTAAAGGTCAGTACTAATGTCACTCTATAGACCCCCAGTCAGATAAAGGTCATTACTAATGTCCCTCTATAGACCCCCAGTCATATAAAGGTCATTACTAATGTCCCTCTATAGACACCCAGTCAAATAAAGGTCAGTACTAATGTCACCTATAGACCCCCAGTCATATAAAGGTCAGTACTAATGTCACTCTATAGACACCCAGTCAGATAAAGGTCAGTACTAATGTCACCTATAGACCCCCAGTCATGTAAGGTGTAACCCTTACACTACCTGATCGATACAACATCATACCTGATGTTTTAAAGCATGTTATTCCAAACAATTTAGGAATGTTGGGTAATTTATGCCCTTTATGGCTTAAAACCAGACTCTGTATCAACTATGTAATTTTCCGTGGGAGTTTTGCCATGGATCCCCCTCCGGCATGCCACAGTCCAGTTGTTAGACCCCTTGAAACAACTTTCCCATCACTATTGTGGCCAGAAAGAGTCCCTGTGGGTTTTAAAATTCGCCTGCCCATTGAAGTCTATGGCGGTTCGCCGATGTTCGCCGGTTCGCGAACATTTGCGGAGGTTCGCGTTCGCGGTTCGCGAACCGAAAATTTTAGGTTCGCGACATCACTAATGGTAGCCCATTCTTAAGTTTGTAAGTTGGGTTGCTTGTAACCAGGGGACTATCTGTATTTATCTTGCATTACTCAAGGCTTTTTCTTACAAATGCATGGACCAGTGTAAAAAGATCATATAAGGGAATAAAGTGCTTTTTCTGCTCATTGCTTCTTATTGTTTATTAATTAATGAATCACCTCGGATAACATTAGTAGCAGAAAAATAAGGTCTTTTCAGTAACATATGCTTAATATAGTTAATTATCAAGCTAAATTAGCTAATTATTTGTTCCAAATGTTTAATAACAACCATAATAATTATTTGTGTATTTTTTTTTTCTTGAAAGAAGATTTTCAGGTTTTCTGTTATGCATTATAATAAACGGGTTTTAAACATTACAAATTATTTTTTTGCTGCATGAAAATATACAGCCTTATTAAATTGTGATTCGGTAAATATAAAAGGGCTCTAATTAAGCACACAGCATATTTTTTTTACAGAAGTTTTTAGTTAGTGAAGACCTTGCTTTTGAATAGAAGTTCACTAACTAAAAACTTCTGTAAAAAAAAATATGCTTTGTGCTTAATTAGAGCCCTTTTAAATTTACCGAATCGCAATTTAATAAGGCTGATAGTGTTTAAAGAACAACCATAATTTTAATCATTGTGTACATGCAAATTTGTGTTAGATGCAACCCTCTAGTCCCAATAAGCCACTGACTATAATTGATAGTCATATTTTCCCATACTATCCTTTAAAGAGCTATATTTCATAAAAAGACGTTGAATTTATCATTATGGCTCTACATTAGTGATGTCGCGAACATCAAATTTTCGCTTCGCCAACAGCGGACCCGAACTTCCAACAAATGTTCGCGAACGGGCGAACCCGGCGAACCGCGATATACTTCACTGGGCAGGCGAATTTCAAAACCCACAGGGACTCTTTCTGGCCACAATAGTGATGGGAAAGTTGTTTCAAGGGGACTAACACCTGGACTGTGGCATGCCGGAGGGGGATCCATGGCAAAACTCCCACGGAAAATTACATAGTTGATGCAGAGTCTGGTTTTAAGCCATAAAGCGCATAAATCACCTAACATTCCTAAATTGTTTGGAATAACATGCTTTAAAACATCAGGTATGATGTTGTATCGATCAGATAGTGTAAGGGTTACACCCGCTTCACAGTAACAGACCAATCTCCCCGTTTAATGCACCGCAAACAACCGCAAACAGTCCCTTTGCAAACTCCCCATTTGCACAAGGTTGGATAAGAAGCTATCCATGTCTTGTTCCTTGTCCTCACTGATGTCATTGAAGGTCTCTTCCTCCACCCAGCCACCAAGGGTACCCGAAAGGTGACAACAAGCCCCCTGGGACGCCTGCTGTGTTTGGTCTTCCACCTCCTCAAAGCCACCTTCCTCCTCTGACTCCTCTTCTTCAGACTCCCAGAGTCTGGGGGCTTCCACTGCCCAGCATGGAAGATTATACACAGGTCAGAGTCTGGGGGCTTCCACTGCACAGCATGGAAGATTATACACAGGTCAGAGTCTGGGGGCTTCCACTGCACAGCATGGAAATTATACGCGTTGCCTCTGTCTGCGTTATTATAAGGTGTGTACTGTTAAGTAGTACTATTCCTATCGGTTTAATCCCTGTTACGTCTACTATCAGGGGACGTGTATATGGCATGGATTTTTGGAAGCGGGAGATGGAAAAAGATGCTTGGTCGGTCCTCCTACTTCAAATTTGGGGCACTGCGCGTACAATCTAAGGTGCCACCAGATATGAGTGTCGCTGTGCACTGGCAAAAGTTGGCAGAGTAGATGCAATAGGCTTCACACACACGCCTGTAGGCAGGCAATTGCTATTCAATCTATTACAGTCAAAAACGTGTTGTTTTATGTCACTGAGCACAATATAAGCTGTGAGCCTGACACAGGCAGGCAACTGAAATTAGATTACAGGAAAAAAATGGTTGTTTTCAATGTATGTTACACCACCAGGTATGAGTAGTGAAAATAAGCACAATATAAGCTGTTAGGTGTTAGCCTGTCACACACACACGCTGGCAGGCAGGCATAGATGACACAAAAAACATTATAAAATAAAATAAATCATGTTCAAAGTTTCCTCAATGATAAAGACGCGAACATGCGAAAATCGCCGCGAATAGTTCTCCGGAGAACTGTTCGGGACATCACTACTCTACATCATTAAACAGAGCACTAAAGTAATTTTTTTAATTATCTAAGGGTCACAGTGCAGTCATGGTTCGCACAGAGGCCCACACCGTGGGATTTACTGTACACAAAAGTAACCAGCACTCTCAGGTACAGATGTCCATGTTCAGCTCCCTTAGTGATCTAATATGCTGTTCATGTATATTATTCTAAAAACTGCTCAGTGCTGTATTCTATCTACATCATCATAGCCCTATAGTTGTGGATTTTTTTAAATTGTAAGAGTTTTTATATAACACTAGCGACTTGCTCCTCAACAATGACAGGTTTAAAATTGTAAGGCTGTCAATGCTGTTTGCCACACAGTGTGAGGCTTTTGCTCCTCTGAGCACCTTCGGCGCTCTTTGCGAGCCTCTCCCCCGTGTACTTGAACATTCCTGCTTTGCACTGATCATTTTGGCGCTCATTTCGAGCCCTGTGCTAAATGCCTTGGGCGCTCATTGCAAGCCTCTCGCGCTCATGGTGCTCATAGTGAGCCCCGTGATCAGCGCCTTCAGCGCTGATCTCGTGGCTCACCATGAGAGCATCCGGCGCTCATTGCGAGCTTTTCTTCCTGTCTACTGTACAGGCCACTCATTGCAGGTTAACCTGCAAGTTTTGTGCTTGGGAATGCCATGTGTCTCTTTCCACCATCTCCCCCTGTCCCTTCCCTGTGTGTTTCTCCCCTGTGTGTCTGCTTTATGTTTGCGTTTTGGGCTGAAGGCTGTTTGTTTTATTTTCAAAGTCCTGTGAGCCTGGCGTTGTTGGTGTAAGTATTACTGTAGTTGCCGTTGTGTATTTTCTAAGTCCCGCATGCCTGACTTTGCTGAGCCTCATTTTCATCCAGTTTCAGAACTTTTCACGAATCTCTTGCAACCTCACTCCCATGCTTCCTGGCTCTCCCTCTGTGCTATCTGTGAGTAAGTTATTATATTTGTTAAAGGTATTGTTTTGTTTTGAGGGTTTTTAGAGTTACGCGCTTGGGTCGCCGTTGCGACCCTCACAATGCAAGTTTAGTCCTGCGCCGTACACGGCTCACCTCGCTTTGCAAGGCTTCACAGATGAGCGACTTTGGTGCTCATCCAGCCTAAGTCCTGCACCGTACACGGCTCGCCTTGCTTCATTAGGCTTTGCAGATGAGCGCCTTTGGCACTTATCCAGCCTAAGTGGTGCATTGTACACTGCTCGCCACACCTTGCGGGGCTCGCAAACTGTGAATAACATTGTAAGCGTTCCCAACACTGACAACTATATACAGTGCCTTGCACATGTATTCACCCCTTGGCATTTTTTTGTGTTTTGTTACCTCACAACCTGGAATTAACATGGATTGTTTCAGGATTTGCATAATTTCAATTACAGAACATGCCCACAACTTTGAAGATGTTTTTTTTTTTTATAGGACAAAATAGGACAAAATAACAGAAAAAGTAAATGTGCATAACTACCCACCCTAACTTCAATACTTTGTAGAGCCACCTCTTGGAGCAATCACAGCTCCAAGTTACTTTGGAAAAGTCTCTATGAGCTTGCCACATCTTACCACTGGGATTTGCCCATTCCAACTTGTAAAACTGCTCCAGCTCCTACTGGAAGGTGAACCCCGTCCTAGCCTCAAATCACGCACAGAGTGGTACATGTTTTGTTCAAGATAATCCCTGTATTTAGCACCATCCATCTTTCCATCAACTCTGACCAGTTTCCCAGTCCCGGCTGCTGAAAAACATCCCCACAGCATGATGCTGCACCACCACGTAGTTTCACTGTGAGGATAGTGTTCTTTGGGTGATGTGATGTGTTGGGTTTGCACCAGACATAGGCCCTCATTCTATTATCGGCCGAAAATCGGCCGCAACGCTGAGATCCCCTTACGGCCGGCCGTATATCTTGCAACCGGCCGTAAGCTCAGTAAACTTTAAAAGCAAAAATAAATTCAAGACGGCACTGTAAAGCTCTGTAAATGCTAGGGATCATAATGGGGGACATGAGGATTAATAGCAACCCCCTCTCAAGCTTGCACATCAGCCCAAATCCGAGATTTAATTAACTGTTTATTTTCCGGCCGCAGCGTGGGCGGGTCTGAGGTGCTCCAAGCCCTCTGGACTTTTTACATGGATATGTGACATAAAAAAAAAAAAATTATTTACGGATTTGAGTGTAGGGGAATGTTGTGCTATGAATGCTAACACCTACAATCACTTTATAGTCTCCTCAGAGTGCAGGATGGCTTTATTATGGCTTTGTTATGTGCTTAATTGTGTGCCTGCGGGACCTTTTTGCTGCAAGTAAGCTGCGGCTCGGTTTTAGCCTTGCAGAGAGGGTTCCCGGAGCAATTGAATAGCAACCAGGATTTTCTTGCGGCCGAAACTCTTGCGGCCGTTTAAGATCAAAGGCTTTCCTGCGGCTCGTGCGGCCGCAAGGGATAACAAGGCGCCGGCCGTAAGCCTGCCGGAGTCCCCGGCCGGAAGGGAATAGAATAGGCAAATAGCTTGCGGCTGGTCCTTGCGGCCCCGCATCTCCTACGGCCGATAATAGAATGATGCCCATAGTGTTTTCTTTGATGGCGGAAAAGTTCAATTTTAGTCTCATCAAACCAGAGCACCTTCCTCCATACATTTTGGGAGTCTCCCACATGCCTTTTTGCAAACTCAAAACGTGCCATTTTGTTTTTTGCTGAAAGTAATGGCTTTCTTCTGGCCACTCTGCCATAAATTTGCTCAATACAAAATTGTGAAAATTATGTAACAAGTCTTTATTATAAATATATCACAACGGCGAAGTTAAAAGCTGGTTAAAAAATCCAGGATTAAACACACAAATTAAAAGAGGACAGGATAATATGGGACAAATGAGAACCTTTCACTTCTCAGTGAAATTAATTTTATTATAATGTAATAACCCTTTAATAAGGGGGTAATCTTTATCCCACTTAGCAGTGTTGTGCCTTGTTTGTATGTGGGTACAATTACTCCATTGCACGTGTGCCCCAAACCTTATTTAAGTCCTAAAATAAATCTCAATTGCTTTTACTTGTTGGTAAGCAATAAAAAATTGAGTCTTATTGCTAATGGAGAAATTTTATATATCCAAAAAGAAAAGCAGATATTTCATGATGAACCCCCCTCTCAGGTATATAGAGAGTCACAATAGAATTCCAAGTAGGGGTTAAGTAAAGATTATTAGTATTCTCTGCCAGTTATCACAAGCTGGTAAGCTAATAGAGTTAATGGACTATAAAATATAGGAGACTATGAGCTGAAGTATCAATGACAGAATGTGTCTAAGGTAACAAATCCTGCAGATCCACAGTCGCCAGTCACATGCATAAATATTGGGTTAGGACAGGTAAGGGCACACAGACACTCTCATACACTGCTAGTACGCGATCACTGCGCGCTCCAACAAACGGACGCACGCAGCGTCGCACGCCTGACGCGTTTCGACATCACTGGACGTCTTCCTCAAAGGCAAACACGGGTTGCTAAGGCGCCCGTCTATTTAACTGGTTAGCGTAACCATGGAGACCTAGTGTAATACCACGTGGGGTCAGAGAAGGGAAAACGGAACTGCTTATACTGAAAAGCTTATGTAAAGGGGAAACAACCCACAGGTCCTGTACAGAATGGCTCAAAATGAATCCAAAAGTGGGGAGAGAGTATAATATAACATAATATGGTATAATACAGGCAAGCTATACAGACAAAGTACTAATGGATAAATTATATTTAGGAAAGTAAATCAATAACCATTGTAAAGGAGGTAATATTGATAAGAAGAGGAAACGGAGGATCATCTTGTAACAGAGAAAGAGGAACTAGAGAGGGATATTGCCAATCATCATCAAAGATATGCTATAAGCTAATAAACAATAACAAACAGTAAGAGAAAGAAGGTACGCTACTAAGAGAAAAAAAGAGAGATACCCTTGACAAAAATAAACATCCTACTAAAGTGATGTGAGGAGTGAGTCTAAAATAAAATACTATATATGTATATGTGTAAGATAGCAGGATAGTCCTGCAAACAAGTAATAAGTGGCTATTGTGGTAATACTGAGAAAGATGAGGATACTAAGCAGGATCATAAAACCTATAACCCAAAGACTCCAGCTAGGGGAGACTACTCTATCAAAAAAAGGGTAGAGTGGAAAAGCAACGTGAAAGTGCTACAAAGGGGATGAGATTGCTATCCTAATGGAAGCGTGTGAGAAATAAAAATAAGAATCTAAGGAGTGCACTTATATAATAAGTGAGATTAATCATCTCTAAAAAGTAGTCTACTCCAAGTTGCGGCCTACTAAAAAGAAAAGTAGGCTAAAGAATAAATGATATTCTCTAGGTTATAAACTGGATTATAGCTAAATGAAGGAACCCCTCTAAATGAAGGGAGTGAAAGTAAAACCTTCATTCAGTCCTTGTGGTGATAATGCTTTAAGTCTGTAGATCCAGCGTGCTTCACACTGGAGCAATTTTCTATCCAAGTCTCCTTTTCTAGGGCCCAAATGTACCCTTTCAAGTATGGTAAATGTAAGGACATCACTATTGCCTCTATGATAGCACCTCACATGGCGTGCCAAAGGTGTGTCAAGATTATTTTTAATCGAATAGACGTGTTCCCCTATTCTACTGTGTACTTGGCGCCTCGTTTTGGCTACATAGATCTTAGAACAAAGGCAAGTCGCCACATAAATAACGCTTGTGAAACAGCAATTGGTAAACTCTTTAAGTTTGAATTCCTCGCCACTTACTGGATGTTGAAAAGACTTAGATGGTTTAATGTATTTACAAAATTTGCATTTGCCACACCTGAAGCAGCCAGATAATGGTCTTAGCCATGTGGTTTTAGGTCCTTGCTTTTTAAAGTAACCGTGGACCAACATGTCCTTTAAGTTTTTTCCCCTCCGATAGGTGACCGATGGTTTAGGTGGTAGGCAGTCCTCTAAATCCTCATCATTTTTTAACAAGTGCCAATTTTTGGATAGGATGTTATGAATACTATCTGAGTCATATCCAAAGGTCAAGATACATCTAGGTTGGTTCTCTTGCAAATTCTTTCTTTCTTTCATCCTTTGGGTATGTAGCCCATTAAGGAGTTCAGTTCTATTACAATCCAAGGCATATTTAAATGCCTTTTTCAGGCATTTATTGGGGTAACCCCTTTCTTGGAATCTTTTTCTGAGTTTGTCCGCCTCTAACTTAAATTCATTATCCGTACTTCAGTTCCTTCTGAGCCTAAGGTACTGGCCTCTAGGGATCCCTCTTTTTAATGGTAAGAAATGCTGACTTTCCCATCTTAGCAGAGTATTTGTTGCCGTATCTTTCCTAAATGTGGTGGTAGATACTTTGCCATATTCATCTTTATTGATGAGTAAGTCTAAAAAGGTAAGTTGGGTAGAGTTAATATCGTATGTAAATTTTAAACCAATTACATTTGTATTAAGAACTTTCATCAGCTCCTCAAATTCTATTCTGGTGCCTGTCCAGACAACCAGAATATCATCTATATAGCGACGCCACAAGATGGCGTGTTGCATAAGTGACATATGAATGTCGTCAAATACAATTTTCTCCTCCCACCAACCTAACAGTAAGTTCGCATAACCTGGGGCACAAGAGGTGCCCATGGCTGTACCTTTACGTTGGTGGTACCATTTATCATCAAAGATAAAATAATTATGTTTGAGAACATATTCCAAAAGTTGAAGTAAAAAGAAGTTAAATTTAACTTCATTAGAACTTTTTGTGCTTAAAAAGTATTTGACTGCTTCCATGCCAAAATCATGGGGAATACTGCTATATAGGGCCTCGACGTCAATTGACGCCAACCAGGAATGTTCTGGGATATGCAGGTCCTCTAGCTGTTTTAGGATATCATTTGTGTCCATAACATAAGATGGTAAACTTTGCACTAAATCTCTAAGATAAAAATCCACAAAGATGCTTGCATTGGATGAGAGATTGTTCGAACCAGATATTATAGGTCTACCGGGAATAGGGGAAATCTTCTTATGCACCTTAGGAAGGGCATAAAAGTTGGAAATGGTGGGACATTTGGGAAGAAGGAATGTGTAAGTCTGCTCATCAATGATTTTATCCAATTTGGCATTGTCCAAGATGTTTTTCAATGCTATTCTATAATCCTTAGTGGGATTGTTTGATAGCACTTCATAGGTGACAATGTCATCCAGAATTTTTTTACACATTTTTATATAATCGTCATTTCCCATTAACACTATATTCCCGCCTTTGTCTGCAGGCTTAATTTGTATGTCCTGACATTTTTTAAGCTCATCAAGTGCCTTGTATTCATTGTTTGTAAGGTTATATTCCTTGCGAAGTTTAGAGTAGTCAAGTTCTTCAATTTCTCTAGTAACCTGCTGTAGGAATACCCAAATATTTGCAAAGTCCTTAAGAAATGGAGTAAAAGAACTTTTGTTTTCCATTTCTTTTGGTGCATAGTAGAATGTAGTGAATCAGGGTGATTTTCGTTCAATAATGACAAAAAAGTCTGAAAGGTTTCAATATCATCGTTGCTCACACCTAGACTCATATACTCCCTTTCTTGTTTATTCTTATAAAACTTATGTAAAGCAAGTTTCCTAGCAAAAAGGTTCACATATTTGATATGAGTGAATTTGTCAGTTCTAGAGGTAGGAACAAAAGTTAAGCCTTTTTTGAGAATTGACTCGTGATCACTCTGCCATAAAGCCCAACTCTATGGAGCGTACGGCTTATTGTTGTCCTATGTACAGATACTCCAGTCTCTGCTGTGGAACTCTGCAGCTCCTCCAGGGTTACCTTAGGTCTCTGTGCTGCCTCTCTGATGAATGCCCTCCTTGCCGGTCCATGAGTTTTGGTGGGCGGTCGTCTCTTGTCATGTTGTGCCATGTTCTTTCCATTTGGTTATGGTAGATTTGATGGTGCTCCTGGGGATCATCAAAGATTTGGATATTATTGTATAACCTAACCCTGACTTGTACTTCTCAACAACTGTCTGTTACTTGTTTGGAGAGTTCCTTGGTCTTAATGGCAGTGTTTGGTTAGTGGTGCCTCTTGCTTAGGGGTTGCAGCCTCTGGGGCCTTTCAGAAAAGGTGTGTATATGTAATGACAGATCATGTGACACTTAGATTGCCCACAGGTGGACATCATTTCACTAATTATGTGACTTCTGAAGGTAATTGGTTGCACCAGAGCTTTTTATGGGCTTCATAACAAAGGGGGTGAATATATACGCACATGCCAATTTTCTGTTTTCTATTTCTAAAAAATAGTTTTATGTATATATTTTTCTCATTTCACTTCACCAACTTAGACTATTGTGTTCTGATCCATCACATATTATTCAGATTAACAAAACATTGAACTTAAGGCTGTAATGTAACAAAATAGCTAAAAAGTTAAGGGCGGTGAATACTTTTGCAAGACACTGTATGTGATAGTTAATCCTTCAGTAGTCTTTCCTCACTATTGGCTGCTGTTTCTAAATGCCCCAAAAATCACAAGCTCCTGTGAATGCCTTTGCACTCTGTGTGATTCAATCAAAATGTTATTGTCTTATTTTGGTTTCTCCAAACATTCAAACCTGAAAAGGAAAATTAAACTGAAATGTATTATTGCAGTGAATAATGTATATGAGCTATATATTGACAAGTCCAGCTAAACTACAGATAACACCCAACACTAGTTCTTCTAATGGCTATAATCTATAAGGGTCTACTGTAATCCTTTAATGGCCTAATATTGCAAGTTATTAATCGCATAATGATGTGTCTTCATTAAACGTATATAAATCCCCAAATTTACTTCCTTGTCTCTCCATGTAGTTTGTGCAAGTATTTATTTGAGTATCTACCTAAGACTTCTGTGACACACTCACCTCTCATTTCTTAATGCAAGATTGTGTGTGTGTGTGTGTGTGTATATATATATATATATATATATACAGTATATATATATATATATATATATATAGTAAATAAAAAGTACATCTGTGTTCATATCTGAATGTCTAAAGCAAGTAAAAAAACCTGCTTCCAACTCAGAGTTCCGAGAAAAACAGTTATTACACTGCATTCTGGGAACTTGAGCTGGGACACACAAACATGCCCACAAATGCCTCGCTCTTCATTCCATAGCCATCATCAAACATGGCTTCCTTTAAGCTTATGCATGCTGTATTACACAGCTTTAATGCAAAGCCAAGGTTGGAATAAACACAGGCGGAGTATCCAATCCATGTACAGCTGTTTCAAGCTTACTGGCTATCATCAGCATGGAGCGGGATCTCAGCCTGTGTTGTGGAAATTATGAATAGGTAGTTCACCACAACAATCATTTATAATATGGTGGGCAAAAGAGCGATAGAAGCCCTCCACCGTACAGTAGTACAGTAAATAAAAAGTACATCTGTGTTCATATCTGAATGTCTAAAGCAAGTAAAAAAACCTGCTTCCAACTCAGAGTTCCGAGAAAAACAGTTATTACACTGCATTCTGGGAACTTGAGCTGGGACACACAAACATGCCCACAAATGCCTCGCTCTTCATTCCATAGCCATCATCAAACATGGCTTCCTTTAAGCTTATGCATGCTGTATTACACAGCTTTAATGCAAATATATATATAGTTGAATAATCAGAGTATTGCAGTGAATAGTGATACCTTTTTTATTGGACAAACGTATTCATAATAAAGCGACAAGCTTTCGAGAGATAATGCCTCTCTTTATCAAGTCAAAAGCGATACTGATACTTTTGACTTGATAAAGAGAGGCATTATCTCTCGAAAGCTCGTCGCTTTATTATAAATACATTTGTCCAATAAAAAAGGTATCACTATTCACTGCAATACACTGATTATTCAACTGGATTACTGGACATTCACGGCTACCTCACTCTTCATATATATATGTATGTATGTGTGTGTGTGTATTTGTGGTCGGATTCCTTTCTTTTGTATAATAGCGTTTTGGTAAAACTAGCTACGTCATCCCAGCCTGCTTAGAGGGCTAGGGAGATTTAGTAATGTCTGAATTAGGGGAGAGGTTGGTGGATAAGTGAGGCGAGGTGCAGGGATGTACATGTACAGGGGGGATCTGTAGTATGAGAAAGAAGGCTCTTCCCACAATTTCAACTGCGTGGAACAGAGGCAGTGAGACACCGGACAGCGGTGGAAGAAGAGGAGGGGAGCCAAAAAAGAAGGCACTAGGTAGGGAGAGAGACAGAGGAGACATGAAGAGAAGGAGCAGAACAAGAAGGACGGAGCAGCAGGAAGAATGAGCGACGGGGCAGTGACAGGCTGTAGGAGGAAAAGGAGAATGATAAGATGAGACAGAGGGCAGAGAAAATGGGTAAAGGCAGGGGCAACATACCAGTGAAATTACATGATTTGAAAGCAGGACACGACATTAGCATGGCAGACAAACAAACAGCATACCACAATGTGAGGCAAGGTGTAGAGAGGTGCACAGGGGGCTTTCATAGTGTGGGAATGAAGGCTCATCCCACAACTCCAGATTTTATATATATATATATATATATATATATATATTGCAACAGAGTCAAGCAAAGAATGCCCCTAGATGTGGGTTTAATTAAAGATCCTGGAAGATTTCTCTGGAGAAAGAAAGAGTTAACTCCGGGCAGTGATCAAAGGCTAATTTAAGCCCAGCTGTGGATTGCCTTTAAGACAACAGCAGAGAGATGGGTGGAGTCCACACTTAGGCTTGGGCCTAAGCAGCGTGAGCAGTGTGTGAAATTTGCTCCTGTCAGTGAGCTGCTGTTAGCAGCAAAGAGAAAGCTACAGAGAGAAGCTTGCTGACTGTTCCTGTTTGTATCTATAATCTGATGAGTGATTTGGATTGAGAGATTGAAGGATGTTTTTCCAGAGATTGCTTGCAGAGAAAGCTGTTTGCAGTTTGAAGACTGCTTTTCCAAAGATTGCTCGCAGAGAAAGCTGTTTGCAGTTAGAAGACTGCTTTTCCAGAGATTGCTCGCAGAGAAAGCTGTTTGCAGTTTGAAGACTGCTTTTCCAGAGATTGCTCGCAGAGAAAGCTGTTTGCAGTTTGAAGACTCCTTTTCCAGAGATATCTCGCAGAGAAAGCTGTTTGCAGTTTGAAGACTGCTTTTTCAGAGATTGCTCGCAGAGGATTCAGTGTTCCAGAGGCTGTGAGTAAAGGATTATATTTTCCTTACAAGAGTCTGTGTAAAGTAACCCCAGGGAGAAGGCGGCAGTATAGTATAGCTGAGGATTTTCCAACGCTGTGGCTAAAAGGCATATTAAGGGTCCCTGGAGGTTGGAGCATTTCTGAGAGACGGGCGGGCCGAATGCTCCCCTTTCTACTGATGAAGATATTTACAAGAGAACTGTGTGTTTTTGTTATACCTTTAGCTGATATAAGCCATAATGTGGTGGACTTTTTGGACTTTTAAAAAAAAGATTAAAATAATACATGAACGTCTTGCTGTTAATCTAGAGGGTAGCAGGTCAAACTACCACAATATATACATATATATATATATATATATATATATATATATATATATATATATATATATATATATATATATTGTAATAGAATCATACAAGGGGTGTATGTAAGTAGCAGACTTACCAGAGCCCTTTTTCCCCATGGAAGTGAAAGAGTTAAGCCTCCTGCAACAGACTAATCAAGCCCAGCTGCATTCTGCCTTTAAAAGGACTACTGAGCACTCAGCAGGGTGGGTTCAGTCTGGACTGAGAGCCAGGAGAGACAGTTCTGCATGCTGAAGCAAACCCACAGACTTTTGGAGCAGAAAACTTACAGGCCTGTATACATGAACGCTTTATTTTTGCATTAGTTGATGGTAGTGAGGAAACTGCTATTTCTGTTTAGTTAGTGCTTCAAGGAAAGCTAGGCTTTGTTTTGTATTCTTTTTGTTTGTACCTGTTGACAAAGTTTTCAGTAAAGCTCCTTAAAGCTACAACGCCTCCTGAGCTACTTCATTACAGAGGCGGTCAACAGGGCATTGACCCTGGAAGTGGCAGCCAGCCTGTCACAATATATATATATATATATATATATATATGCTGTGTGTGTGCAAGAGGGGTGTTTACATTTCTGGAGGTAAACGGTTGTATTTCCTGAAGTAAGGAGTTTGCTTCTGGGCCAGTGAGGGGGAAGCAGTGTTGTGTCAATTTCAATCTTATCCAATTATCTTAACAAATGCTCTCCCATTCCCTTTCCCACCCTCTCTCTATGGATAGGCAAAACACAAACCCTCATGATCCAGCTATGAGGATGTGGTGTAAGAAACACAAAATTGATTCCTATACTCATAAAAACAGAGTCAGATTTTCCCCCAAAAAATGTAATGTCCATGTCTTACACAGCTGCTAATATTGATGGTCTGGTGTATACTTGAGAAACAAGTATTTTTTTCGGTGTCTGCAATGGTTCTTCAATAAATAAGGATTCTCCTGTAAGACTATTGACTTCTTTAGTGTGTAATACTTCCCTCTTGCACAGCAATGCATTATGTCAATTCATTTTTTAATCTGCTCTTTTTCTATTTCCTACACAGTACGTGGGAGTTCTAGTAATCTTTTGTCTTTGTTATTTTATTCCTTATTATGCAAATACAATTTATTTCATTTGTGAAGGGTGTGGATCTTGTTTATTTTAGTTATTTCTTATAGTGTGGAGTCGTGATACAGTCAGCAATATTTTCAGTTTAAAAAATCTGTACTAAATGCCATCTTATTCCACTGCTCTCATTGCTGAAACTCATTTTTATGTTATAAATTATAGATTATAAACTTGCATATATTCAAAAGCTTCTTTGCATGATATTCAGTGAAGTCGTGGTTTGCCAAGGCAAAATTATTATACATTTACAGGCAATAAAAAGGCAATTTATTTAGGTTATCATAACATATTCAGGGATAATTCTTATTAGTGAATTGTACCTATAGGCAGGGCTGGATTAACATTTCTGGAGCCCCTGAGCAGAAAATTCGAAGCCCCCCCTATAACATTTGTTTGCTGGGTCCCCCTGCATATACATTGCCAAAAGTATTCACTCCCCTTGACTTTTTACCTATTTTGTTACATTACAGCCTTAAGTACAATGTTTTGTTAATCTGAATTTTATGTGATGATCAGAACACAATAATCTAAGTTGGTGAAGTGAAATGAGAAAAATATATTCATAAAACTTTTTTAGAAATCGAAAAATTGGCATGTGCATATGTATTCATCCCCTTTGTTATTAAGCCCATAAAAAGCTCTGGTGCAACCAATTACCTTCAGAAGTCACATAATTAGTGAAATTATGTCCACCTGTGTGCAATCTAAGTGTCACATGATCTGTCATTACATTTACATACCTTTTTTGAAAGGCCCCAGAGGCTGCAGCACCTATGCAAGAGGCACCACTAACCAAACACTGCCATGAAGACCAAGGAACTCTCAAAACAACTAAGGGACAATGTTGTTGAAAAGTACAAATGAGGGTTAGGTTATAAAAAAATATCCAAATCTTTGATGATCCCCAGGAGCACCATCAAATCTATCATAACCAAATGGAAAGAACATGGCACAGCAGCATACCTGCCAAGAGACGGCCACCCACCAAAACTCACGGACCAGGCAAGGAGGGCATTAATCAGAGAGGCAGCACAGAGACCTAAGGTAACCCTGGAGGAGCTGCAGAGTTCCACAGCAGAGTCTGGAGTATCTGTACATAGGACGACAATAAGCCGTATGCGCCATAGAGTTGGGCTTTATGGCAGAGTGGCCAGAAGAAAGCCATTACTTTCAGCAAAAAACAAAATGGCATGTTTTAAGTTTGCGAAAAGGCATGTCCAGACCTCAATCCAATAGAAATCCTGTGGTCAGACTTAAAGATTGCTGTTCACAAGCGCAAACCATCCAACTTGAAGGAGCTGGAGCAGTTTTGCAAGGAGGAATGGGCAAAAATCCCAGTGGTAAGATGTGGCAAGCTCATAGAGACTTATCCAAAGCAACTTGGAGCTGCGATTGCAGCAAAAGGTGGCTCTACAAAGTATTGACTTTAGGGGGATGAATAGTTATGCACATTGACTTTTTCTGTTATTTTGTCCTATTTGTTGTTCTCTTCACAATAAAAAAAAACATCTTGAAAGTTCTGGGCATGTTCTGTAAATTAAATGATGCAAATCCTCAAACAATCCATGTTAATTCCAGGTTGTGAGGCAAAAAAAAACAAACAAACAATGCCAAGGGGGCTAAATACTTTTGCAAGGATATATATATATATACATACATACACACACTTATATGTACATATACATGAGAGAGAGAGAAAAAGAGATATGTGTATATACACATATATATATCAGACACACACACTTAAAGGCAAATTTAAGTTTCCTGGACTATGAATGCACCTGATAGAGGAGAATTAGTACTTTATAAAAACATTTATTTGCATGAAAAAAAAAAACCAAATAAACATTAAAAACTCACCCTGATGTCTGCTAAATCTCTTGAGTTTGCAAGCAGTTGCTTTGGTGAGTTAACACCCCTTGATTTCTTTGCTAAAATTAGCATAAAATTCAAATTATGTTTTGTCCAATCACAGGCAGCTAATATTTTTTAATACATTGTAACAATAAACAATGGCAGTTTGTGCAAGAAAGAATCATGGGATGTGTAGTTCTCCTGTAGAAGAAAGCAGGAGGAGCCAAACACTGAAGATCTCTGCATTGTGTTGCTATTGGCTTAAAGTTTAGTAAAGGTTTAAATCTATAACCAAGTGCAGTGTTTCTATTGGTAGGGACACTGTGCCTGTAAGCAGCTCTAAGGGTGTGGAAAACTATTTTTATTTAAAAAAAAATAATACATTTGTATATGTATAGAATGTCTCAATGCATTGTGTGTTACATTACAAAAAGATAAAAACAGGGAAACTAATATATACCTTTAAACTTCACAGTGGCCGTGAAGCAGTTCTATAAAGCTGTGATTAGTTCTATAAAGCTGTTGACTAGTATCATTTTAGTCTCAGAAAACTATTTTGTAGCCCTTGCAAATCTTACCAAATTTTGGCCACTGGCTGGTCAGTACAGTGGCAGAGCTAGTGAATGGAGGGCCTCTGTGCAAAATAATATGGAACCCCTCTATGCAACTTCTCTATACAAGGTAGGTGCCTGTAGTGGTTGAACATTTATGTATCTGTTCATATCACCCATAGGGTGATTAGATCCACTTTCAATAAAATAAATATTGCCTTTCTTCTCAAATAAATTAAACCTTCCCATGCAGAGGGCTCCTACCATATTATGGGCTCAGGTTCTTTGCACCCCCAACAGAAGTAGCTCCACAGCTTGCTTAGATGGTAAGAGGATATTTTCAAACTAATCTCTCCAATGACCATAGGATGCTTGCTCTTTGTTCCTGTCCGAGAGCAAAAGTAAATAAACAAAAAACTAAGAAATCAAACACAAGATAATAAATATGCAGCTACATATTCTACAGGCTAGTACCAATGAGGTATTTCATTTCTAAATTATAGTCAACAACAATGAGGTTCAGCAGTGTGAGAAGAGAAGCTCTTTCATATTGGATCTGCAATTGACTCAGTAACCAAATGGTCAGTTCAATCATGCTGCTAATTTATTATTTTCAGGAAAGGGTTTTAAATGTAAAAAATGTAAATGTAAAGATAAAAATGTAAAACGTTTTTAAAAAAAAAAATCAGATTCCAAAGTTGCTTGTCATTGGCCCCTATTAAATTCCTAAATTTACATGAGTTACAGAGCGATTAAATTAGAAAAGGCCGCAATGACATGACCGGAATCCAAATGCATAAAGCATCCTTCACGGGCGTGAACATGATAAATTATTCAATCCCGTAGTTATGGGTTTAGACAGAGCCAATAGCAAATGAGACAGTCATCATGACATCATAAAGCCTGCGGGAACTCCTGCAGGCTCTCTATATTTGGTGTGGGGACCCCATCGCCCCCCCCCCCCCCGCAGCATTTAAATAGTTAAATCCCCTGCCGTACCGATTGGGCCACTGCAGCATGGGGATTTATTTTGGGAGAAGGGGGAAAATTTAAGGACCCTTGTGAGTCCTATTTTCAACCTGCAATGTTTTGGAAAACATTTGCTAGTTGCGGGTTTGAACGCCAGTGGGGAATTGTAGCAATTTAATTGTCATTGTAACATTTACGGGCTTGAAAGACCAAAGGCTTAGCTGGGTGGAGTTCCTATTTTGGCAAACGCTGTGTTTTTAAGCCAGATCGTTTGCAGGTAGCTAAAAGAGGCCAATTTAATAGCCGTAACTTTTGCGGGCTCCTTTACGGGCTTCAGGAACTACAAATAGGAGAATTTAATAGGGCCTATTGTCTGTAATATTAAAAATATGTTTTTTCTTATTCCTTTAACACAACTTACACATACTTTTCTGTATAAATCTATATATTGTATGGACTTGCCTTTGTTTGTCATGACAACTCAAGTGAGATTTGGAGACAGAGGTTGAGATTAACTAAAATGTTTGACTCACAATGGGCTGTGATGCATCCCCTCAATGTTTCACAGCCCATCACCATATTTACTAAGCTATATTTCTTAGCAACCATGCAGCCTATTATGTCTCATAATTATTGGGCATCACATGGACTTCTCAAGGGTTTGATCACCCACATATTATTTACTAAAGTAATTATATGCCTTCTACCCACCAAGGTGAATCTATCCTGCAATTTGCCTTTCTCCCAAACATAATTAAGGACACCACTATTGATTTTAGTTTAATCATGTTGTTGGGACATAAAATAAAAGCTGATGTCTTCATTCAGACACTGGCATTTCCCTTAAATGGGTTACATGAATCAAAATATATAAGCAGGATACAGAGATCCCTGAATAATAAAAATACTGTTTAAAATCTGATCATATTGCAAAACTGATTTAGGCACCGCATATGAAAATTTCTGGGTCAGTGCACTGGGGCTGCCTCCTGCCCTTGACAAAGTGCTACCCAAGGTTTTGACCTTGTTGCCCTACCATTGAGTAACATGCAGCTGATATCAGAATTATGTTCTTGAAGATCTATGGATAAATAACCAACATGACAGCTAAGAAAAGCAAGTAAGCCAGGCTGATGTGTCACAGTGACCACTGTAGTACTGATAAAATAAGGTTTTATTTGTTTAATTAATAACAGATTGCCAATAGAATCGGTTTTTAATAAAAAACTATAGCTTTATAAATTTACATTTGGATATTAGTGTTTCAAAGGTTATGCTTCTTTACACCTCTTATCAGGTGTCAAGGGGGTGAGTAGGATCTGCCACATTATCTGCCTCATCCCTTGCAGTGGCCACCACAAGTAAACCTAGGCTGCTCAGGAGAAATTTACAAAAGCCTCCTGGTCATATCCTCTGTCACTCCCTGGACACTTAAAGCACCACTGCATAAAGGAAAAAAAACAATATTTATTTTAATCTTTAATTCTTACTCTCAGATAGTATTTATTTAGAAAACAAATCCTGATGCCTCTGTAGGATTGCGGAGAGTTCAATGATAAATTTGTGTAAATTGTGTGTGAGAGAGGGGTGTGAACATTTGTGGAGAGCTATTGATGCATTGAATGATGCAAGGTGTCTTCTTCTGGGTCAGTAAGAGGAAAGGGGTGTTGTGTCTGTTTCAGTCTTATCCAGTTATCTTTGCAAAGGCTCCCTGTTCCCTTCTTCCCCTTCCTCTCTTCACTGATAGCAAAAACAAACATTGTCATTAATCAGCTTTGAGTATTTGATGTAACAAACACAACATGGATTCCTGAACTTATGACAGTGTGTTCAAAAATTCTGATGTTTCCCAAAATGTTTTATGTCCACAGCTATTCTTTTGGTACATATTTTACAAAAAAAGTATCTTTTTTTCTTGAACTTCCCTGGTCCCTTAATAGGAGAAATAAAGATGCATTTATTTTTTTCCAGGAACTAATGCTATTCACAAGCTATATAGTATAATCACCATTGTGGCCCTTTAAATGCAGTTAAGAACATTTGAGTAAATAATTGTTTTCTATTAAAAGCACACACAGGGTTTGTGAAACGCGTTAAACAGTTGCTGTAGATCTGCACAATTACACGAGAACAAAATATGTTGCTCAAATTTCAATAAAATGCGACCCAGTTTCATTTTAGTTGAAAACCTTAGGCTAAAACATCTAACTTTTAAAGTTGATAAAAAAAAAAAAAACATAATATTATTTTGTCTGCACTTTTGTAGAGCTTGGGAACGTCAATCCCTATCAGCTGTAACTTCTTAACTTCAAGGCTCAGTTGAAGGATAATCAAGGTATTTGGAAACAGTCCCTGAGGAAATTGGTGATTATCAATCTTTGAAGGACAGTCTAATACCAGAACGTCTCACAGCAGCATGGTTAGAGGGCAAACAAACCTGGATACATATATTTTAGATCTCTATGAATTTGCAAATGTGTCATGTTGGCTTTGGAGGCATAAAATATGACATTTCACACTAGACGTGCTGGGGGTAACGTGTCTAAGGTTTTGCTTCCCCACAAATCATTTTACCAACTAATAGCATAAATCTCCTGGATTGCTCTGTAAATGTTATCAACTATTTTATGTTGTGTTATTATTATTTTATTATTTGTCATTTTTAATCCTAGCTACAAAAGTGGCCTTATGCAAGTCAAATAGAACCATTATATATTTGACCAATGTCGTCGTATTTTTCAAATATACTATTTTTGAAGAATTGCACTTGGAAATATGCAACATATTTTTAGAATATAAAGAAAAATAATGCGGTGTCTAATTAATTATTTTTTAATTTTATTATATATTTTTTATTGAATGAGACATATGTAAGCAAAAATTTTGCAAACAAGAAATGTTATAGCATAGATAAGTATACAAAACACTCTTTTGTAAATGCAAATTAAAAAAAATAAAGGTATCTTTCCCCAACATTTTCTTTAATTTCTACTTTGCGTACAGTGGTGCTCAAAAGTTTGCATACCCTGGCAGAAATAGTGAAATATTGGCATTTATTTTGAAAATAGGACTGATAATACAAAAACATTTATTTTATTGAAGGATAGCGAATTTTGGGTTCGCAAACAGCGGACGCGAACTTAATAAAATGTTTGCGAATGGGTGAACATTGGCGAACCGCCATAGACTTCAATGGGCAGGCGAATTTCAAAACCCATAGGGACTCTTTCTGGCCACAATAGTGATGGGAAAGTTGTTTCAAGGGGACTAACACCTGGACTGTGGCATGCCGGAGGGGGATCCATGGCAAAACTCCCACGGAAAATTACATAGTTGATGCAGAGACTGGTTTTAAGCCATAAAGGGCATAAATCACCTAACATTCCTAAATTGTTTGGAATAACATGCTTTAAAACATCAGGTATGATCAGGTAGTGTAAGGGTTACACCCGCTTCACAGTAACAGACCAATCTCCCCGTTCAATGCACCGCAAACAACCGCAAACAGTCCCTTTGCACAACCGCAAACTCCACATTTGCATAAGGTTGGATACCAAACTAGCCATGTCCCGTTCCTTGTCCTCACTGATGTCATTGAAGGTCTCTTCCTCCATCCAGCCACCAAGGGTCCCCGAAAGGTGACAACAAGCCCCCTGGGATGCCGTGCTGTGTTTGGTCTTCCACCTCCTCAAAGCCACCTTCCTCCTCTGACTCCTCTTCTTCAGACTCCCAGAGTCTGGGGGCTTCCACTGCCCAGCATGGAATATTATACACAGGTCAGAGTCTGGGGTCTCCCACTGCCCAGCATGGAATATTATACACAGGTCAGAGTCTGGGGGCTTCCACTGCCCAGCATGGAAGATTATACACAGGTCAGAGTCTGGGGCTTCCACTGCCCAGCATGGAAGATTATACACAGGTCAGAGTCTGGGGGCTTCCACTGCCCAGCATGGAAGATTATACACAGGTCAGAGTCTGGGGGCTTCCACTGCACAGCATGAAAGATTATACGTGTTGCCTCTTTCTGCGTTATTATAAGGTGTGTACTGTTAAGTAGTACTATTCCTATTGGTTTAATCCCTGTTGGGTCCACTATCAGGGGACATGTATATGGCATGGATTTTTGGAAGCGGGAGATGGAAAAAGATGCTTGGTCGGTCCTCCCACTTCAAATTTAGGGCACTGCGCGTGCAATCTAAGGTTATGAGTGTCACTGTGCACTGGCAAAAGTTGGCAGAGTAGATGCAATAGGCTTCACACACACGCCTGTAGGCAGGCAACTGATATTCAATCGATTACAGTAAAAAAAGTGTTGTTTTATGTCACTGTACACTACGGTTGCACCAGATATGACGTATCACTGTGCACTGGCAAAAGTTGGCAGAGTAGATGCAATAGGCTTCACACACATGCCTGTAGGCAGGCAACTGATATTCAATCTATTACAGTCAAAAAAGTGTTGTTTTATGTCACTGTACACTACGGTTGCACCAGATATGATGTATCACTGTGCACTGGCAAAAGTTGGCAGAGTAGATGCAATAGGCTTCACACACACGTCTGTAGGCAGGCAACTGATATTCAATCTATTACAGTCAAAAAGTGTTGTTTTATTTCACTGAGCACAATATAAGCTGTTAGGTGTTAGCCTGTCACACACACACGCTGGCAGGCAGGCATATGCAATTAGATTACACAGAAAATGACAAAATAAAATAAATTATGTTCTAGCCCTAAAAAGGGCTTTTTTGGTTGCTGTCCTTCAGATGGAAGGCTCTGGAAGGGAGTCTATGCTACTGATTGGCTGGAATGTGTCTGCTGACTGTGAGGTGCAGGGTCAAAGTTTCCTCAATGATAAAGAATAGGGGGCGAACTGAAAAGCGCATATGTTCGCCGTTCGCTTAGAGCGCGAACATGCCAAAATCGCAGCGAATAGTCTGCGGTTGAACTGTTCGCGACATCACTAGTCATGTTGGCTTTGGAGGCATAAAATATGACATTTCACAGTAGACGTGCTGGGGGTAACGTGTCTAAGGTTTTGCTTCCCCACAAATCATTTTACCAACTAATAGCATAAATCTCCTGGATTGCTCTGTAAATGTTATCAACTATTTTATGTTGTGTTATTATTATTTTATTATTTGTCATTTTTAATCCTAGCTACAAAAGTGGCCGTATGCAAGTCAAATAGAACCATTATATATTTGACCAATGTCGTCATATTTTTCAAATATACTATTTTTGAAGAATTGCACTTGGAAATATACTGGCAGAAATAGTGAAATATTGAAATTTATTTTGAAAATAGGACTGATAATGCAAAAAAATGTATTTTATTGAAGGATAGTGATCATATGAAGCCATTTATTACACATAATTGTTTGGCTCCTTTTAAAATCATAATGATAACAGAAATCACCCAATTGGCCCTGATCAAAAGTTTATACAGCCTTGAATGTTTGGCCTTGTTACAGACACACAAGGTGACACAGGTTAAAATGGCAATTAAAGGTTAATTTCCCACACCTGTGGCTTTTAATATTGCAATTAGTGTCTGTGTATAAATAGTCAATGACTAGTTTGTTAGCTCTCACATGGATGCACGGCACAGGCTAGATACTGGGCCATGGGGAGCAGAAAAGGACTGTCAAAAGAACTGCGTAACAAGGTAATAGAACTATATAAAGATGGAAAAGAATATAAAAAGATATCAAAAGGCTTGAAAATGCCAGTCAGCACTGTTCAATCACTTATTAAGAAGTGGAACATTTGTAGAACTCTTGATACCAAGCCAAGGTCAGGTAGACCAAGAAAGATTTCAGCCACAACTTCCAGAATCATTTTTGGAATACCCACAGAAGAAATACAGGCAGCACTGGAAAAAGACGGTGTGGTTGTTTCAAGGAGCACAATACGATGATACTTGAACAAAAATGAGCTGCATGGTCGAGTTGCCAGAAATAATTTTTTACTGCGCCAATGCAACAATCAAAAGGCCAGTTACTATATGCCCGACAACACCTTGACACGCCTCACAGCTTCTGGTACAGAGCTATGTTTGGAGAGGGGTCAACAAGGCCTATAGTGAAAAGAATATCATCCCCACTGTGAAGCATGGTGGTGGCTCACTGATGTTGTGAAAATTGATGGCAAGATGAATGCAGCATGTTATCCGAAAATACTGGTAGACAATTTGCATTCTTCTGCACAAAGGTTGCACAAGGGGCGCTTTTAGACTTTCCAGCGTGACAATGACCCTATGCACAAGGCAAGTTGAGCCTCCAGTGGTTACAGCAGCAAAGGGTGAAGGTTGTGGAGTGGCCATCACAGTCTTCTTGCCTTAATATCATCGAGCCACTCTGGGGAGGTCTTAAACTTGCGATTCATGCAAGACAACCAAAGACTTTGCATGACCTGGAGGCATTTTGCCAAGATGAATGGGCAGCTATACCACCTGGAAGAACTAGGGGCCTCATATACAACTATTACAAAAGACTGCACGTTGTAATTGATGCTAAAGGGGGCAATAAACAGTATTAAGAACTAAGGGTATGCACACTTTTGATCAGTGCCATTTCATTTTTTTCTTTGTTGCCATATATTGTTTTATTATTGTGCCTTAGTGGTATAACCTAAAGTTGAATATGAATTCAATAAGAAAAGATTTTTTTTCTTTAAAAATGTTACATATATTACCAATTCGCAAAGGGTATGAAAACTTTTGAGCACAACAGTAAGTGTTAGATTTAACCCTAAACCATAATCCCTAAACTTTAACCCTAAATCCTAACCCCGACCTTAAACCTTACCCCCTAACCTAATCTTAAACTCTAACCCCTAAACCTTAACCGTAGCAACAAATAAAAAAAGTTTGGGTGAGTCGTGGCAGATCAACTTCCTGAGGTAGGAGGAGACTTTGATGTGCAGGAGATTTCTTTTTGCACAATGGAATCCGGGGTCTACATCTTCCAGTTTTCCCATCAGAACAAAAGGGAAAACAGTAGGCAAAAAAACAAACAAAAAAAACCCAACAAAATGGACCCTTGCAGTAAAGAATAATTTCATATAAAAGTTGAAACATATAAAGATTGACTTTATTGTTTTGCTTCACAAAAACATTCTGGCTGTTATGTTTAACTAGCGACTTGCCCGTCAAAAATGACGTCAATAAAATTTGAAGCCTGGCAATGCTGTTTGCCACACAATGGGAGCCTCTCCCCCTCTACTTTACTGGCCTCACGATGAGCGCGTTTGGAGCTCATCATGGGCCTCGCAATGAGCGCCTTTGCGAGTCTCTCCCCCCCTCTATTTTACTGGCCTTTGGATGAGCGCCAAAGGAGCTCATCACGGGCCTCGCAATGAGCTCCAGTTGCGCTCATCACGGGCCTGGCAATGAGTGCCTTTGGCGCTCATCACAGGCCTCGCAATAAGTGCGAACCTCTCCCCCCTCCTCTCCCTCCCTTGTGTGTCCTCCCCCCCATGGGTTTTTACCCCCTCTCCCTCCCCTGTGTCTCTTCCCCCAAACCAATGTGTCTTTTTCCCCCCTGTCCCTCCCCCCTCATTTCTCTCTCCCCCTTCCTCCCCTGTGTCTGTTCCCCCCTCCCCTGTGTCTGTCCCCCCCTCCTTTCACTCCCCTGTGTCACTTCCCCACTCCTCTCCCTCCACTGTGTCTCTTCCCCTCCTCTCACTACATGTGTCTCTCCCCCACTCCTCTCACTCCATGTGTCTCTCCCCTTCCTGGGTCTCCCTCCTTTCTCCCCCACCCCTGTGTCTCCCCCCTCCTCTCCCTCCCCTATGTCTCTCCCCCCCTCCTCTCACTCCATGTGTCTCTCCCCCCTCCTCTCCCTCCTCTGTGTGTCGCCCTTTCCTCTGTGTTTCCCCTCCTCTCCCTCCCCTGTGTCTCTCCCCCTCCTCCCCTGTGTCTCTTCCCCCTCCTCCCCTGTGTCTCTTCCCCCTCCCACCATGTGTCTTTTCCCCCCTGGTCTCACTCCTCTGTCTTCCTCCCTGCTGTGCAGGTGCCCCGCGCAATGCGCATGCGCACCGACCGCTGGGCAATGCGCATGCGCGCACCCCGGCGTGCAGTGCGCATGCGTTCCCGGTGCGCACCCCAACATGTAATGCGCATGCGCGCCCGCTGCACGCATTGCGCATGCGCTCCCATGGAGCATTGCGAATGCAATGCGCATGCCCCCTCCCCTGCGTGCAGTACGCATGCGTGCCAGTGGAGAGCATTGCGCATGCGTTCCCGGTGCGCACCCCGGCATGCAATGGGCATGCGTGCCCACTGCGAGCATTGCGCAAGCACGGGAGTTGTACGTATTGTAGATGACAAACTGCAATTTATCTAACTACAGTGTGTTGTTGCTTTTTTACATAAACTTTTCCATACGTTTTTAAAGCCAAGCTGTGTTGGGCATGGTCAGTACTTGAATGAGAGACCACCTAGGAATACCAGGAGCTGTATGCTGTGGCCCACTGGAGAAGGAACTGGCAACCCACTCCAGTATCTCTACCATGAATACAAACTGGATCAGCATGGTGTGTTGCAGTCCAGGAGGTCATGGAGAGTCAGACACAACTGAATGATACAAACACAACGTTTAACTGCTCTTCGGGGCCTGCCCTCTGCCAACCTATTAGATCGACAGACAACAGTATGCTCTTTCAATTAAGTTTAAACATGTTTGAATTAATATTTTTTGATAATTGGCAAAACGATTTTAGAAAGTTAATTAATATTTTAAAGTAAACATTACATTTATATATTCAACTAAGCAATTATTTATTATTATAGGGGTTCCATACTTTACTGACCTGTTTCTTTCTGCTGGGTTCCCTGGTGGTCCAGTGGTTTGGATTTGGTGCTTCAGTCAGGGAACAAAGAGGTCACACAATCCTGAAACCATGCATGAGAGTCGAACATGACTGAACAACACAAACACACATTCTTTCTGCTACGGTCTCAGGATGTTGAATGCCTGTAATCTCCCGAATATACTCCAGTATAAGCCGACCCGAGTATAAGCCGAGGCACCTATTTTACCACAAAGAAAACTTAGTGACTCGAGCATAAGCTGAGGGTGGGAAATGTTGTGCCCTCTGTGTCCCCCTCTTGTGTGCCCTCTGTGCCCCTTTCTTGTGTCCCCCCTCTCTCTCCCCTGTGTCTCGTCCTCCCTCTCCCTCCCCTGTGTCTCTCCCTCCCCTGTGTCTCTTCCCCTCCTCTCCCTCTCCTGTGTCTCTTCCCCTCCTCTCCCTTCCCTGTGTCTCTTTCCCCCTCTCCCTCGTGTCTCTTCCCCCCTCCCCTTTCACCCTCCTCAACCCCCTCCTCATCCTCAACCCCCTCCTCATCCTCAACCCCATCCTCAACCTCTCTCCTCAACCCCCCCTCCTCAACCTCTCTCCTCAAACCCCCTCCTTAACCCCCCTTCCTCATCCCCCCTCCTCAACCCCCCTATCAACCCCTCTCCTCAACCCCCTTCCTCAACCCCCTCCTCAACCCCCTCCTCAACCTCTCTCCTCAACCTCTCTCCTCAACCCCCCTCCTCATCCTAAACCCCCCTCCTCAACCCCCCTCCTCAACCTCTCTCTTCAAACCCCCTCCTCATCCTCAGCCCCCTCCTCAACCGCCCCTCCTCAACCTCTCTCCTCAACCCCCCTCCTCAACTCCCCTCCTCATCCCCCCTCCTCAACCCCCCTCTTCAACCCCTCTCCTCAACCTCCTTCCTCAACCCCCTCCTCAACCCCCTCCTCAACCTCTCTCCTCAACCCACCTCCTCATCCTCAACCCCCCTCCTCAACCCCCCTCCTCAACCTCTCTCTTCAAACCCCCTCCTCATCCTCAGCCCCCTCCTCAACCGCCCCTCCTCAACCTCTCTCCTCAACCCCCCTCCTCAACCCCCCTCCTCATCCCCCCCTCCTCAACCCCCCTCTTCAACCCCTCTCCTCAACCTCCTTCCTCAATCCCCTCCTCAACCCCCCTCCTCAGCCCCCTCCTCCCTCAACCTCTCTCCTCAACCCACCTCCTCATCCTCATCCCCCCTCCTCCATACCCCTCTTCAACCCCTCTCCTCAACCCCCTCCTCAACCCCCCCTCCTCAACCTCTCTTCTCAACCCCCCTCCTCATCCTCCCGCCTCATCCACTCTCCTCATCCTCAACCCCCCTCCTCAACCTCCCTCCTCAACAACCCTCCTCATCCTCAACCCCCCTCCTCTCCCTTCCATGTGTCTCTTTCCCCTGTCTCCCTTTTGCCTCTTTCCCCCCTCCATCAACCCCCCACTCATCTTCCCCCCTCATCCTCCATCTTCAACCCTTCTCCTCAACCGCCCTCTTCAACCCCCTCCTCATCCTCACCCCCCTTCTCAACCTCTCTCCTCAACCCCCTCCTCTTCCTCAACCCCCTCCTCAACCCCCCCTCCTCAACCTCTCTCCGCAACCCCCCTCCTCATCCCCCCTCTCGAACCCCCCTCCTCAACGCCCCTCCTCAACCACCCTCCTCAACCCCCCTCCTCAATCCCCCTCCTTAACCTCCCTCCACAACCCTCCCTCCTCAACACCCCTCCTCAACCTCTCTCCTCACCCCCCTTCCTCATCCTCAACCCCCTCCCCATCCTTAACCCCCCTCCTCAGCCCCCTCCTCATCCTCAACCCCCCTTCTCATCCTCAACCCCCCTCCTCAACCTCAACCCCCCTCCTCAAACCTCCCTCCTCAACCCCCCTCCTCATCCTCAACCCCCCTCCTCATCCCCCCTTCCTCAACCTCTCTCCTCAACCCCCTCCTCATCCTCAACCCCCCTCCTCATCCTCAACTGCCCTTCTAAACCTCCCTCCGCAACCCCCTCCTCAACACCCCTCCTCAACCTTTCTCCTCAACACCCTCCTCATCCTCAAACCCCTCCCCATCCTTAACCCTCCTCCTTAACCTCCCTCCACAACCCCCCCTCCTCAACACCCTTCCTCAACCTCTCTCCTCAACCCCCTCCTCATCCTCAACCCCCTCCCCATCCTTAACCCCCCTCCTCAACCTCTCCTCAACCCCCCTCCTCAACCCCCCCTCCTCATCTCCCCTCTTCAACCCCCCTCCTCAATGCCCCTCCTCAACCGCCTCCTCAACCCCCCTCCTCAACCTCTCTCCTCATCCTCAACCACCCTCCTCAACCACCCTCCTCAACCCCCCTACTCAACCCCCCTCACAACTTCTCTTCTCAACCCCCCTCCTTAACCTCCCTCCACAACCCCCTCCTCAACACCCCTCCTCAACCTCTCTCCTCACCCCCCTCATCCTCAACCCCCTCCCCATCCTTAACCCCCTTCCTCAGCCCCCTCCTCATCTTCAACCCCACTCCTCATCCTCAAACCCCTCCCCATCCTTAACCCTCCTCCTCCTTAACCTCCCTCCACAACCCCCCTCCTCAACACCCCTCCTCAACATCTCTCCTCACCCCCCTCCTCATCCTCAACCCCTACCCATCCTTATCCCCCCTCCTTAACCTCTCTCCTCAACCTCCCTCCTCAACTCCTCCTCCTCATCCCCCCTCTTCAACCCCCTCCTCAACGCCCCTCCTCAACCGCCTCCTCAACCCCCCTCCTCAACCTCTCTCCTCATCTTCAACCACCCTCCTGAACCCCCCTTCTCAACCCCCCTCACAACCTCTCTCATCAACCCCCCTCCTCATCCTCAACCCCCCTCCTTAACCTCCCTCCACAACCCCCCTCCTCAACACCCCTCCTCAACCTCTCTCCTAACCCCCCCTACTCATCCTCAACCCCCTCCCCATCCTTAACCCCCCCCTCCTCAGCCCCCTTCTCATCCTCAACCCCCCTCCTCAAACTCAACCCCCTCCTCATCCTCTCTCCTCAACCCCCTCCTCATCCCCCCCTCCTCAACCTCTCTCCTCAACCCCCCTCCTCATCCTCAACCGCCCTCCTAAAACTCCCTCCACAACCCCCCTTACTCAACACCCCTCCTCAACCTTTCTCCTCAACCCCCCTCCTCATCCTCAACCCCCTCCCCATCCTTAACCCCCCCTCCTCAGCCCCCTCCTCATCTTCAACCCCCCTCCTCATCATCAACCCCCTCCTCAACCTCAACCCCCCTCCTCAACCTCTCTCCTCAACCCCCCCTCCTCATCCTCAACCTACTCCTCAACCACCTCTCCTCAACCTCTCTCCTTAACCTCTCTCCTCAACCCCCTCCTCATACTGAACCCCTTCCTCATCCTCAACCCCCTCCTCAACCCCCTTCTCATCCTCAACCCCCCTCCTCAACCTCTCTCCTCAACCACCCTCCTCATCCTCCCTCCTCAACCCCCCTCCTCATCCTCAACCCCCCTCCTCAACCCCCCTCCTCTTCCTCAAACCCCCTCCTCATCCTCAACCCCCATCCTCAACCCCCCTCCTCAACCTCAACCCCGCTCCTCCTCTGCTCCTCCGCACGTCTTCCTGCTGCGTCGGGACCCGGCCAATGCTAATGACGTAACGCGCATGTGACGTCATTAGCATATGCCGAGTCCCGACACAGACGGAAAACGCACGGAGGACCAGAGGAGCAGCTACTGATGGAAGGTACGTGAGGTGAAAGGGAGAAGGGGAGGTAATTAGAAAGGGCTAAAGTGAGGAGGGAGGTTGAGGAGGGAGCATGAGGAGGGGGTTTAGGTTGAGGAGGAGGGTTGAGGTTGAGGAGGTGGGTTGAGGATGAGGAGGGGGGTTGAGGATGAGGAGGGGGTTGAGGATGAGGAGGGGGGTTGAGGAGGGGGTTGAGGATGAGGAGGGGGGTTGAGGAGGGAGGATGAGGAGGATGATAAGGGAGGGAAAGAGGCACGAGGGAGAGGGGGGGGGAAGAGACACCGGAGAGGGAGAGGGGGAAGAGACACGGGGGTGGAGAGACACGGGGGGAAAGAGACACAGGGTGACTCGAGTATAAGCCGAGGGGGCCCTTTAAAAAGCACTGAAAAACTCGGCTTATACTCAAGTATATACAGTAATTAGATTTCCATTACACCTAATGAAAGCATTGACAGTTTTAACTGCAAATATTTCATTGTGCAGATAGAAGTTTCCTCTGCATTAAATGTCTTTCCACCCTAAGGAATAAAAAAGTAGATATCACACCATTGAAAATTACATATAATATGTTTTTGTCCTTTATCAAAACATTATGTTTTAAATCTTAGATCACCATGGCCCTTTAAAATAATTATTCAGAATTATTAGAGATCAACACGTGACTTTTCTACTCAGTCCAAATTCATCAGTATGATTATAAATCTCTAGTCGTTTACTCGTCATAAATTACAGGATAATATTTTTATTTTTTTCCCTCACCCCCTTCCCCTGTTACTTTTCCCCCTCTCCCTCCCCTGTGTCTCTTCCCTCCCCTTTTCCCCTTTTCCCCCTCTGTCTCTTTCCTCCCGCTTTCCCTTCCCTGTGTCTCTACCCCTCTCTTATGTCTCTCTCTCTCCCCTGTGTCACTTCCCCCCACTCTCTCCCTGTATTTCTTTCCCTAATGTCTCTTCCCCCCTCTCCCCCTGTATCTCCTCCTCTGCCTCGACTGTGTCTCTTTCCCCTCTCCCTCCCCTGTGTCTCTCTCTCCCCCCTCCTCCCTCCACTGTGTCTTTTTCCCCCTCTCCCTCCCGTGTCTCTTTCCCCCTCTCCCTCCCCTGTGTCTCTTCCCTCCCCTTTTCCCCCTCTGTCTCTTTCCTCCCTCTTTCCCTTCCCTGTATCTCTACCCCTCTCCTGTGTCTCTCCCACTCCCCTGTGTCTTCCCCCACTCTCTCCCCTGTATTTCTTTCCCTAATGTCTCTTCCCCCCTCTCCCCCTGTATCTCCCCCCTCTGCCTCAACTGTGTCTTTTCCCCCTCTCCCTCCCCTGTGTCGCTTTCCCTTCTCCCTCCCCTGTGTCTCTTTCCCCCTCTCCCTTTCCTGTGTCTCTTTCCCCCCCTCCTCCCTTCCCTGTGTCTCTTCCCCCTCCTCCCTCCGCTGTGTCTCTTTCTCCTTATGTCTCTTCCCCCTCCTCCCTCCCCTGTGTCCCTTCCCCCCCTCCCCTGTGTCCTTTCCCCCCTCCTCCCTCCCTGTGTCTCTTTCCCCCTCTGTCTCTTTCCCCCTTTCCCCTGTCTCTTTCCAAACCTCTGGTGCCCCACGCTGTCCATGCGTGGCTGGTGCCGCATGGTGAGCATCTGCTGCTAAGGTTGCGCTCTGCACATGCACTGATGGCGCCGCGTGTATGCATTGCTGGCAGCACTGCATGCGCATGCTCCACTGACGGCACGCCTGCGCACTGCTGCTTGTACGGAATACGTACATATACTTTTTAAAATGGGCATGCTCTTCCCCTGTAGCGTTACACACACTTTAGTAACTATCAGCCTATTAAATTGTGATTCTGCAAGTTGAATAGGGCTCTATATAAGCACATAGCATATTTTTTTACAGAAGTTTTTAGTTAGTGAACTTCTATCCAAAAGCGAGGTCTTCACTAACTAAAAACTTCTGTAAATAAATATGCTCTGTGCTTATATAGAGCCCTTTTCATTTGGCCGAATTACAATTTAATAAGGCTGTATATTAGTGATTGTTAATTGTGAATTCCAATCAGTTTAATTGATTAGTAAAAGGCAAAATAGAATGGATCCCTAAAAAACTGAGCATGTAATATTGTGCTAAATTTAATTTAATGTAACTAAGTTTTCTTTGGCCACTTGCTCTATGGTTTTGATGTACACAATCAGGAAAAAGTCATAAAGCTAGCTTTTATTTAGTAAAAAAAATACATTTGATAACTCTATTTAACGCTGGAGCCATCCATGAGACTTTTGTTATTGTTTAGTCATTCAGTCGTGTCCAACTCTCTGTGATATTATGGAACACAGCACTTCCTGAAGGACTAATATATTGGATCTTCTTGCAGTCCAAGGGATTCTACGCAGTTTTCTCCAATACCACAATTCAAGAGCATCAATTCTGCAGCTCTCAGACTTCTTTATGGTCCAGCTCTCACATGCGTATGTTACTACTGGGAATACCATAGTTTTAACTATGCAGACTTTGGTGGAAGTTATATACCTGTCTGCTTCTGGCCTGTAAGGGAGAAGGAGTGTGGTGTCGCTTTCACAACCATGATCTCACCAAGCCTCTTGACTTCTTTCTATTCCCCTTCTCCATCCCCATGATCCAGCTCTCGGGAAGTGAAGTATCAAAAACAAAATGAATTCCTCTACTCTTAAAAAGAGTCTATCAAATTCTGATTCCCCCCCCAAATGTTTTTATGATCGTGGTTTACACAGCTTCTAATGTTGTTATTTTATTACATACTCTACAAACAAACACCCTATTCCATTAAAGGTATCAGGAGTGGGCTGCAGCACATTTTTGTTTGTGTTGTTCAGTTGTGCCTGACTCTCCATGACTGTAACACACTATGCTGATCCACTTGGCATTCATGGCAGAGATAATGGCGTGGAATGGCAGTTCATTCTCCAGAGGGCCACAGCATACAGCTCCTGGTATTCCAAGTTGGTCTCCTATCCAAGTACTGACCATTTACAACTCTCCTTGACTTCAGGGTGGTGTGACCTCTTGGTTCCCTTACTGGAATTGAACCCAGGTCACAGTGTGCACCAAATCCTAACCACTGGACCACCAGGGCAGCACTTTAATTAATCTTAAATGTAAAACCCCATTAGTACTTATCTAAATCGTGGGTGGTTATCAACTGGGGACATTTCTGTGGACAAATTTATTCCAAGGGCAGAGATCTTAATGGGGACATCTGGTCACTAAAGGCACATCCAGAAATAAAATACCTTTACTAAACTGATTAGAAAAAGTTTAGATTTTTAAGCAAAGTTAAATCACATGGATCTAATGGCACATTAATAAATCGACTTCCTGTGTTCTTTTAATGCCTCTTCTATTAATTACTGTCTAGCACATATGCCACTAAGATAACAAGATTTACATTAAGCAATTAGGTATTTAATGTGTATATCTACTGAACTATAATTATGAAACACAGCAAACTGCTTTCTGTTATTTTGTTGACTTTTTTTTAAATGTTATCTCTCCTGCAATTACAATTTTCCTGTTAAGTCCCATTATGCTAAAAAAATATCAAACAAGACATTTACCTAAAGAGTTTTATCACAAACTAATTTATGCAAAAAATGATTTCTAATGCACTATTAGATTGAAAAGAGCAAACCGTATTTATCACATTTTATCCTTAAGTAAATTAAGGCACACAACGGAATATGTCATTCTTAATGCACGCCAGGAGATTTGGTTGATTTGCTGTGTTGATTTTTATAATGCATTTAAAATAATTTATTTTGGAAATTACACAACAATGTTATAAAAGTTGTTTTTGTTTGACAAATTAATTCTCTTAAAAACATACATTAAAGGACAGATGTGGCTGGCATACAGCAACTTTTATTTGTTTATTTAATAGCTAATGGGCAATAAAATCAGTACTTGAGAAAAACAAAAACAATGTTGTTTTCAAAACTTACACTTGAACTTTAGCATTGCACTGCACACACACGCATATATATAACAAAAAAAAGGGGATTCTTCATTAATGTTACTATATGTAACCAAAAAAGCGCAGCAATTAAAAATGCCTTAAACAGCATTTGAGTCAATTTTAATTGCAGCTTTTTTTGGTTACATATAATAAATTAATAAAGAATTCCCCCTTTTTTTCTTATTATTTTTGTACAATTACTAGTGTTAATCACTATGAAAGCATATTTCTAATTTAGGTATTTTATATATATATATATACACCCACATATACATATATATATATATATATATAATATATATATATATATATATATATATATATACCGGTATACATATATATATATAAATATACACACACATATATGTATATAAATGTACACACATATAATATATATATATATATATATATATATAGAATATATATATATATATGTATATATATATATATATATATATATATATATATATATATATATATATAAACATATATACATATATATATAAATAAATAAAAAAACAGGATTCTTTATTAATGTTATTATATGTAACCAAAAAAAGCGCAGCAATTAAACATGTCTCAAATGCCATTCATACACATATACATACAGGCAAAGCCTGCTTTGCGCAGCCCTGCATAGTGCTGATTCGCAATAGCGTTGTTCTTCATTTCAATGCCCTGCTTAGCGCTAAAAATCACGATAACGTGGTTTTAGCAACAAATCGCATTTGAAATTTAAAACAAAAACCTGCGTCGCTGTTTTTTTCGCCATATTGCTGTTTCAGCGCTATGGGATAAATGCCCTGTACACCACTAAACAGGGTATTCCTGTATATATGTATATAAAATATTATTTACATGTTGACAGCTCTGGCCCCCCAGGGAAGAGCTCCAGTGCATTGCACGTCATATGTTTTATCTTCTAGTATCCCATTTTTTGTCTTTAAACTAATATTTTTACTCTTAAATACAAGTAATAATTAATATATGGCTTTGTTTGGGGTATTTAATACAATGCTTTTTAGTTATTATCAAAAATAAAGTGTAGCAAGAATGCATCCATTTCCTGGGGTAGTTATGAATTCTCACATTTATTTATTCTTACTAGTATCAAAAGCAAGAGCTGCAGTTGCAATGCACTGTGAGAAAGTCTGACCAGGGATATACTTACAAGAACTTTCGCCCCCTTGTAAGGAGCAATGGACTCTAAAAAAACATATAAACTTAATGTTAAATATATTTAAACTACTGCACTCTACCTTTACATATTTAAGGGACCACTACAAGATATATTTCTCGCACAAAGAAAAACAACCAACATCCTAATTCACTCACATCATTTCTTGCCTTGAATGCTGTAACTCACTCCTAACTGACATTCCCCTTCCTTGACTTTAGCTACTCCAATTTATCTTAGCTTGTCTCACCAGCTGTTATCTTCTGCTCCACTATGACAAACCTTTTCACTGTCTTCCAATACCTTCTAGAGTTAAGCTGAAAATACTGACACTCACCTACAATAGCGCATATGGTTGTGACCATAAAGCTCTATTTTGGTCTCGACACTCCAAATTATAGTGTGCCAGAAGCTGTGAGGCATGACAAGGTGTTGTCGAGCATATTGTAACCAGGCTTTTTTTGTGGCATTGGAGCAGTAAAGGCTTCTTTCTGGCAACTCGACCATGCAGCTCATTTTTGTTCAAGTATCGTCGGATTGTGCTCCTTGAAACCACCACACCGTCTTTTTGCAGAGCAGCTTGTATTTTTCCTGAGGTTCCCTGTGGGTTTTTCATTGTATTCCGAACATATCTTTTGGCAGTTGTGGCTGAAATCTTTATCGATCTACCTGACCTTGGTATCAAGAGATACCCAATTTTTCCACTTCTTAATGAGTGATTGAAAAGTACTGACTGGCATTTTCATGGCATTGGATAACTTTTTATATCTTTTTTCCTCTTTTTGAAGTTCCATTACCTTGCTACGCAGTTCTTTTGACAGTTATGTTCTGCTCCCCATGGCTCAGTATCTAGCCTGCTCAGTGCATCCATGTGAGAGCTAACAAACTGATTGACTATTTATACACAGACACTAATTGCAATTTAAAAAGCCACAGGTGTGGGAAATTAACCTTTAATTGCCATTTTAACCCGTGTGTGTCACCTTGTGTGTCTGTAACAAGGCCAAACATTCAAGAGTATGTAAACTTTTGATCAGGGCCATTTGGGTGGTTTCTGTTATCATTATGATTTTAAAAGGAGCCAAACAACTATGTGATAATACATGGCTTCATATGATAACTATCCTTCAACAAAATATTTATTTTTGCATGATCAGTCTTATTTTCAAAATAAATAACAACATTTCACAATTTCTGCTAGGGTATTCAAACTTTTTAGCACAACTGTATGTCAAGTACTAGGGGAACATACACCACACTAATGTAGTACAACCCATCAGGAAGGACTGCAAAAACACATGGAGGCTGTGCAGAGGCATGTGGAGAAATAGCCAACTCACCTCCATGAGGGCAAATCTCGACTACTCCCAACTTGAAAAGTCCCACATCATTTTCCAAGATGTATACCCATTATCATGTTGTGAACCCATATCAAGTGTTCTTGTATCAGTGAATTCATAATATCACCTGTCATTTTGTGATCAACCCTTCAGGGGAGTTTTAATACTCAACAGTATCACAATTTATATGTGTAATAACTCACAAACCTCACCAAGAATGTTCTGCAAGCATGATATCCCAGTGCTGAGAATCAAACCTAAAGTAGTGATGACTAATACATGTGACCTCTTTGAAACAATGCCTGTGTCACTGTAATGGACTTGAATGTTCACATAACAATCTATTGGACAGTAACTAGGGCTCATTAGTTTACATATATATGAACGTTTTAAATCTGGAGAGACTGAAAAAAGAAACACTTGTGTGCTCGTTCATAATACCCTGCCATTTGGCAACAAATTCATTTAGTCTGCTGGAAAAAAGGAAATCCCAGATGCACCAAAGTATTTAAAAAATAGCTTTTATTAACTCATTTAAAAGGTATACACAAAAATAACTATATATATATATTTTCAACAACGTTCCACAGCAAAAAATCCTATTCACAATTTCACAGTATACTTGTGCTTTATACAGGGAAAATGTGTTAACATGAGTAAATTGGCAGAAACAATGACAACTGTGGCCCTGATCTGCCATGTTTGTAGTGGAGGTTCCAGGACCCACTACTTATCCTCTAAGAGGACTGCTCTGTGAGATTAAAGAATCTGTACTATCTAACAAATTGAACTAATTCCCAAATAGTGCAGTTATACCAGAAAACAAAATAATAGATGCTCTCCTTGCGCAATACCATATTGTCACAATTTGGTTGCTATCATAGACTTAAACGTTGATTTGCCAGTCCTCTTAAGCTCACAATGTCTATATTGCAATATATATTATTCACTGCAAATCATTTAGTCATAGTAGTTTAGTCATTTCTCATAGGCACAAAGTGTATACTTTACAATAGAGGTTTATTCATGTGATCGTCCACATAGTATCGTGAGCAACAGCTCACATCACCAAGACACAATGCCGATACAGCGTCTGATGTCATCTGCTGTGGACGGAGAAACCTGGTTGATGCTTGCGTTTCACGTCAGAGCTTCTTCAACGGACAATAGTTGTGAGGGGCTGAGCTGTCTTATCTGAAGGGTGAGCATGTAATCAGTGCACAATTAAAGGCAAATACAGATGATATTCTTATACAAATGAAGCACCATATTAATACAGTATCAAATTGCTGTTAATTGATATAATAAAGAGGTCAAATGACCAGATATGGTTAACCATATATTGGTAAATGTCCTGATTTCCCTATTGAACTAATACACTTGCAATGAATTAATAAAGGGATATCTGAATAAATCCTTTTTGGCTCAAGTCCTGGAGAACTCTGTCTCCAGCACAGTGTAATAATGTTGACAGTTTTGTTCCTATTAAAACACATGCATACATATACTTCATCACTGACCTGGTCAACAAGAGCCACCCTTCTATCTTTGGTATCTACGATGGGCATGGACGAGAGGTAGGTACTGCACCATGGTTATAAGGGACACAGGGGGGACATGCAGGGACACAGGGGGGACATGCAGGGACACATCTGGGACACAGGGGGAAATGCAGGGACACAGGGGCGGGCATGCAGGGACTATGGGGCACAGAGGGGACATGCAGGGACACACCTTGGACACAGGGGGGGACATGCAAGGACTATGGGACACAGGGAGTGTAGGGGCTTCCTAATCAGTAGTTGGCGGCTAGGAAACACCGTTCCCAATCAGAATTCTGGCGAACCGTACTGGATGTAACACACACAAAATCATTCTCAGTACTAATTCCGTTTATTGCCATGTCATAGCATAGCTTAGATACTTGCAAAAGAAGACGGATATTAGAGGCGATTTTCAGTTAATTGTTAGTCAGTACAAGGACAAATAATCAAATGTTTTTCTGTTTCTTAGAACAACTAGAAATGTTTGTGTTTTAGTAAGGTCGTAAGACATCCCAAGGATAGGAATGTGATATTATGGTTAGGCTATATCTTGTGAATATGTTAACCCCTTCATCAGCAGTTAACCCCTTCATTCCCCTCTTAGATCACAACGTGATCTTTATTTGGGATGTAAGCAGTGGTGTATATATATGATCGGAAGCGAACTGAGACACTGGAAGGCTATAGACCCTCAAGGGTATCAGTACATGAGATATACCTGTGACCAGGTGGTGTTAAGTCACAGTATTTTGCTAGAAATTCTTTGGAATAATGCTTTGCAGCATGTAATAAAAACACAAAGGAATACAAGGGAAGCAATGACATAGAGACAAGCAATCAGGATCTTCTGACCTAAGGAACCGAGCCAGGAAAACATGTCTTCCCAGACACTCCCTTGAAACAGTTTGAGACGGTCAGCAATGTCCCTTGTTTGCTCTATGTCATTAGTAATAATAGCAGAATTATCATCAATATAAGAACAACATTCTTTACCTATTAAAGCACGCACACCGCCTTTGGAAGCTAAAACATAATCTAAAGCCCTTCTATTCTGCAAAGCGACCATTCTAAATTTGCACCTGCTCCTGGTTTAGTTTCTCAATTGCTTCAGCAGAATTATTCTAGGCCCTATGTACTAGTATAGAAAGGATGGATAGTTCTACCTGTAGTTTCCCTACGCCTGCATCTGGGAAGGTTATACCTAGGGTGTCTTGGAATATTTTCCACCCGCTCTATATCCCTCATGTTCCTGATGCGGCCTTGTGGAAGTGTTGGGGTTGTGTATATATATGGGGTTACTTGACCTAAATAACAACTGCCCACAGATAAAGTATACATCCGTGGCTGGAGAAGGTGGCATAAATTGGAAGAGATTAGACACGGACCCATTACTGTTGCTACAACCAGTACCACTAATTGATATATTATGTAAAAGAGAAAATAAGTAGGGACATCCAGGACCACTACAGCTCCAAGGTGAACAACTCTTGTACAGGTCAGAAAGGAAGGAGGTCCTATATAAAAATAAGTGTGGTATTGGAGCAAGTGGACCAACCAACAGATTTACCTTTTCCTAGGGCCCTAAAACAGTTTTACCCTGGGTTAGTGTGGGTTAACATAAATTATAAATTAATTAACATAAATTATATACTCTTATTATATTTTGATGGGAAGTACGTGTGTATGAGGTGTTGCATCCATATAGAGGTAAGTGGTGTGGCTGATTGTACATAAGTAAAGAAATTCCATTTGCGGGGTTGTGTACTGCCATTGTAATATATGTGGCTTTGAGTGAAGTTTTCTGCTGGAAGGCCAAATAAAGGCATACCCATTTCCCCATGTGTAGAGACGTGTGCACATACCCAGCAATTGGAAAGGTTAAGGGAGTGAGCATATCCTTGTAACATTACAGAAAATGTATTACGTTCCCAGGGATGATTTTTTATAATTGTGTTATCACGTGTGGATCTCTTGTGCCTATGAGGTGAACTAGTATTGGTGTGAGTGTCATTGTGTTTACCACAAACAGACTTTAATGGTCCCAGTTCGTCTGGGTCATAATGGCAAATAAGAAATGTCCATAAGGGCAAATAAATCAGGAGCATAATGCACATCAACAGTAGAAAGTTCTTGCATGCATTCTGTGGATGCAGGAGTAGGTTTGACATTTTTATTATCGCTGTTTTTAATCGCTTTCACAGGGACTTCGTCACCTGCTTCACCCCTCTTTGGACACAGCTTCAGATGTGATGCGTGGATCCAGTTGTCCTGTGAGTCAGTGAGGGCGGCAGTCCTGGTTACTGCTACAACGGTAGTCGGTGGTCCGAATGGGAAGCCTCCCTTCTTTGCTCTGTTCAGTTGTCGGACACAGACGAGGTCACCTGGCTGGAACGGATGTATTGGTTCCTGTGAGGGTAAAGGAAAGCGAGAAGACACACATCACCATAGATGCCATTCAATTTATCAATCAATTGTTGCACATATTGTTCTCTTATAAGATCAAGATCACCAGACATAATTACAAGTGGGCCATTTACCCAAGGAGTTGGAAATGGTCTTCCCATTAGAATCTCAAAAAGGGAAAATTTAGTAGACTTATTAGGAGTCATCCTAATTTCTGCTAGAATGACAGATAAGTATTTCTGCCAGTTCACCCATGTACCTGCAGTGGCCTTTGTAAGTTTCTCCTTAATAGGGCGGTCATTCTTTCCACTATGCTGAACTCTGAGGATGGTAAGGGATATGGAATTCCAGGTTATCTGTAGCCATTGTACCAGTTCCTTAATTACCGCACTAATAAAGGCTGGTCCATTATCAGAGCTAATTATTAATGGGCATCCATATCTCAATATTATCTCGGTAGTTAATATTTTAGCTACCATCTTGGCATCCACTCTTTGTGTTACAAATGCCTCAGGCCACCGTGAGAACTGGTCTACTATCACCAACAGGTACAATTGCTTTGATCCTGTCTTTGGGATATGAGTAAAATCGATTTTTTAAATGAAGTGAATGGAGCTGTGGGTGGAGGCAAATGATCATGTAATGCTTTGTTAGGTACTGTAGAGTTATTCTGTAGACACTGTATACATCTTTGTATGTATGTCTGGCAGTGTGATTTTAAGTTTCTGATGCAAAATGACAGTTGCAGCTGTTTGCTACCCGGTCAGCTAAAGCATTACCTCTAGATATAAAATCATTGCGATTCTTTGTACTTGCTATGTGTTTTCAGTTTTTACTAGTTTTGTTTTCAGTGTACTAATATGCGTACTGCTAGATGGAAGGGGGGGTTGGTGCTGCGGCTTCTGTTCTCTCTGTTTCTGCTCTTGAGCGGGGGGAAAGGGGGGGAGAAAGGGAGGGGGGAGTGCTTTCTGTACGTTCACATCGCAAGCAGCCAAAGCTTGGAGACACGCCGGCATCCCCTGGACCGGAGTAGGGACTACTTTGGAAAAGAATGCAAAGGGACACATACTACCTCCGTGATCTTGGGCACAGACCGCGGCCATGGTTTTACAATTGTCCCTCATATACAGGTGGAATGGTTTACAATAATCAGGTAGTCCTAAAGCGGGGGCCTGCATAATGCTAACTTTTAAGGTCACATAAGCTTCAGTCATGCCTGGAGTCCACTGAATATGTTTTGGGCTGTCCCCCTTAGCAGCCGTACATAAAATGGAGTCATAGTGTGAGCATTCAGGGATCCATTGCCTGCAATAATTTATCATCAACATGTGTTGCCCCCATTTGTATTTTTTTTTAGTTACCTTGTGACCTTCAGCTGCGAGGTGCTGTAGCAAACTGAGTGAATCCTGTCTATTGGCTTCCCCATTAGGAGTACACAACAACAGTAAGTCATTAACGTACTGCACCAGGACGGAACCATGACACAGGTCCATGACCGCAAGGTATGTTGGAGCACCAGTGAGTAAGCAGCTGGTGAATCCACGTAGCCTTAAAGGAAGACGGGTCCATGTTAATTGGGGCCCATCAAAAATGAAAGCCATAAGTAGTTGTGTCTCAAAATCCAATGGGACCGAAAATAATGCGTTTGATAAATCAATAATAATAAATATAGTGGCGTCATGGGTAATGGCCGTAATGAGAGTGGTGATATCAGGGACAATCGGGGCAATTGGGATGACTAAGTAATTAATTGCCCTTAAATCCTAGACAAATCTAAAGTCATTGTCACATAATGGAAGGGACGTTAGCCCAATTCCATCCTGACTCTGTATCAGAATCTAAAAGTCTGTATAACAAGTCTGATGTCAGTCTGAGTCATGGTGTCCTTGACACATTCACTTCAGCTACATCATATATGTAGAAGGATTAATTTGGGGGTTAAGGGCTTTCATAACTAGTTGGTCACCTACGGTTAGAAAAAAAATCCTTTTTACAAAATTAAATTGTAATAACAGGGATGAACCACAATTTCTCTATAATAATGAGGGCTGCTTCTTTTCTCTTTCCGTATTTACTATTTGCAATCTATTCAAAAACAAACTCCATTTTGGATCAATTCACATACAAGATCTCCCTTTCAAATCACTTACTAAAACATTTCTAGGAACTATTTCCCTTCAGTTCCATACTTAAATTACAATAAATCCCAACTAAAACTCCTCTTCCTGAGATCTCTCCACAAACTACAAATACTGGAATCTACCTTAAAAAGTTCAACACAATATTCCATACACATGACAGTTTTCTTATCCAAACTAATTACGACCTTAAGAATTTTCTGCCGGGAGGGGAAATCCTGTCACAAAAATTCACAGCTTTTTTTTTTGGGGGGGACGAGGAGATAAGTGTTAGCAAGCTTTAAAATAGAATAAACACATTGTCTTACACTTACAAACCAGATAGACCATAAATCCTCCAATGTTACATATTTCTGGAAAAAGATTTCCCTTTTTTATATATATATGCCGGCTTTAGAAATATATCTCAGTGGTGGACATGATCTCTAAAGACACAGAGGAAAATTCTCTAACCTGCATTTCTCAATTGTATTGCAAAGAAAAGAAAGTACAGCAAACACTTCACACATTTATTTGCAGCAAAACACAAGACAATCCATCTACTTTTTTAAACAAAAGCAATCAGAATATTATATAAATTTATGTAAAGAAAAAGTTCCTTTAATATTTCTGTGTTCCTATTTCTCTTATTATCCCTTATCTCCTTCGCTCTTTCATGGGACCTGATGTTGCTCTGTGTATATAATTACATATGACAGCTTTGCATGATTCTCCCGGTTTGGGAGGGTAGGTATTGTTTAGACTGGGAAGTACCCATTTCCAACTATCCTTCTAAAAAAACTTTAGGTGGTTGTCTTAATAGACAACGTAACCTTATTTGCTATCACGGAACAGGATCGGCTGTACTGAGCTGAAATAGCTCTGACAATTCCGACAGATATTCTCGAGTTAATGAGTTGTCCCTAGACACAGTCTCCAGAGACCTTTCTTCCTGATTTTTACACAGAATAACAAACATTTCTTATCTTAAACAGCACAGCAATACAGCAAAATTCATGAGCAAGCAAAAGCGATTTGGGGCACTGTCAACCAAACCGTCAAGTATATATTTATATCAATTTTATCCTTTCTATTCCCACCTTAGGAATAATTATATTATATCTCCTTGATATATATTTAGCCTTCCAAGGCTTTACACTCTCTCCCTTAGAGAGTCTCCCTACCTCAAGGATTATACCTGCAGTCTACCAAAGACTTAATTCTTAATTCTCCCTACCACAGGGAGTGTGCCCAACTTATTTACTTGTATACAGTTTACAAAGGACGACGAGAGTGGGAGCAAAGGAAGGTGCAAATAGACACAATTCACTCTACTCACCCACTCCGTCGTACTTCGATATCTGTATCCCACTCATCTGACACCAGTTTGTAGGGGCTTCCTAATCAGTAGTTGGCGGCTTGGAAAACACCGGTCCCAATCAGAATTCTGGGGAACCGTACTGGATGTAACACACACAAAATCATTCTCAGTACTAATTCCGTTTATTACCACGTCATAGCATAGGTTATATACTTGAAAAAGAAGGAGGATATTAGAGGCGATTTTCAGTTCATTGTTAGTCAGTACAAGGACAAATAATCAGGCTTTTTTTTGTTTCTTAGAACAACTACAAATGTTTTGTGTTTTAGTAAGGTCGTAAGACATCCCAAGGATAGGAATGTGATATTATGGTTAGGCTATATCTTGTGAATATGTCAGCAAAATATGTTAACCCCTTCATCAGCAGAATATGTTAACCCCTTCAGGGGGGACATGCAGGGACACAGGGGGGATATGCAGGGACACAGGGGGACATGCAGGGACACAGGGGGGACATGCAGGGACTATGGGACACATGGGGGATAGTCAGGGACACAGGGGGGGACATGCCGGGACACACCTGGGACACAGGGGGAACATGCAGGGACTATGGGACACAGAGGGGATATACAGGGACTATGGGATGTTGGATGTTTCCGGGTGAGCACAGCTGTAATAGCTGTGAGGGTAGCGCAACTTCAGTACGCGTGATAAATGCGCGCTGACCTACCGGAGCACCCTGTTATGCCAGCACATATTTGTGGGGTGCGCAACTGTCGGCGCGCTTACTCCGGGACGCATTTCACGCACGCAGAGAAGACGACGTGCTGGTTAATTCACATCTCTATCCTTAGAATGATAAGGGGGTAATAGTCCGGCTGGACACAAGGGACATTAATTCTGGGATGGAACACAATATTTATGTCCCTGTCCTATTGGTTTCAATATTAGGCAGGACTGTATAGGATTCTATGAAGTCTATCACAATAAAAAACGATGTTTGTATCACTGTCTTATTAATTTTAATATTGAGCAGAACCATATAGAATTACATGACGTATATCACAATGAACACTTAATTTATAGGAACAGAGAAGTAATAAGATGACCTTTGAGATCATTGTGATTATTATGAATTAAATTAAGTAAAATGGATTTCCTCCCACTATTTGAAGGCAAGGGAAAGTAATGTAAAAGATATACAGTAATTTATATAGAACATATGCTATAGTGAAAGGTCACAGTAGGATATGTGATAAATTAGTTAGTAAATTAGTAATTTGGTTCACTTTGGTCATAAACCCACAGAATTTGCAGTGGCCACATGCTTGTGCGCCATCAGGTAATGTCCTTGATATTTTGGGGGATTTAAAAAACGACTTCTGACCAAGTGGTCTTTTAGATTTTTCAGTTGTCTCTATCCAGTTTTGATCTTATCTTCCACTTCATTTAACAGTGTATCCGATTTAAGGATGTTAACATGTCTGTTGAGGATGTCATTGACCTCCTTTCAGTCTTCGCTGTATGTGCTGATAAATCTTATAGTGTTATCAGTCTTCTGACGTCTTTTTAGTACTAGAAGTTCCTGTCTGGGTGTGTGGAGAGCCTTATGATAGGCCTTCTTAATTTATCTCTGGCTCAATCCTCTTGCTACCAATCTGAAACGCAATTCCATCGCTCTGTTCTTAAAATACTTTTTTGGTCAGAGGAAAATGGGAACTGGAATGGTGTAGGGTACTGTTGGTAGCCGTAGGTTTACGATATAAGTCTGTTCGTAGATAACCCTCTCTCATCCTTGGATATAGTAATGTCCAGAAGTCAACAGATTTGGAATCAATGTTGTATGTCAGTCTCAGATTGTAATAATTTTTATTCAGTTCTTCCATAGAGGTCAAAAATAGATTTCTTGGACCGTCCCAGATGACAAACAGGTCGTCAATGTACCTGAGCCAGAGGTTTACATGGTCTGTGAATTTGGTGTTATCCTCAGTGAACACATGTACCCTCTCCCACCATCCTAGATAGAGATTGGCGTATGTGGGTACACATGCCGAACCCATTGCCGTTCCTCTTTGTTGTAAGTAAGAAACATCATTAAAAACGAAAAAAGTTGTGATTCCATACAAATCTTAGTAATGAAACAAAAAATCGATTTCTGGTTCTAATGGCAGTAGATTCCATGTTTAGACAGTATTCTATAGCTACACAGTCTGCATTATGATCAATAGAGGTGTATAGGCTCTCTGCATCACACATGGCTAGCATTGTAGAGGAACTCAAGGTCATATCATCCAATTTCTTCAGCATATCCATCGTATTAGTTTCCAGAGATTGGCTGGCCTTTTCACAAAGACTGCAATTGCCCAATATAATCGGTCTTCCAGGTGTTTTGTTCTTGTCTTTGTGTACCTTGGGTAACATGTAGAATGTGGCCACTCGTGGTTCACCCGTCTTCAGGAGCTTAGCTCCTTTTTCAGAGGTCAACCCATCCATTCTTGCTTTTTTAATTAGATTTTCATAAATCTCCATGAAGTTATCTGTGGGATTGCCTAATAACCGTTTGTAACAGTTGGCATCTTTAAGTTGTCTGTGAGTTCATCCACGTACATTGTTACTGGCCATATCACAATGTTGCCCCCTTTATCGGAGGGCTTAATGATGACATCGTTCCACTCTCGAATCTCTTTTAATGCTCTATTCTCACGTATAGTCAAGTTGTGTTTACTTTCCAATTCTTGTGTAACAACTTTTACAAATAAATTGCATTCTAGATTGGTAGCAAGAGGATACAGCCAGAGATCAATTAAGAAGGCCTATCATAAGGCTCTCCACACACCCAGACAGGAACTTCTAGTACAAAAAAGACGTCAGAAGACTAATGACACTATAAGATTTATCAGCACATACAGCGAAGATTGGAAGGAGGTCAATGACATCCTCAACAGATGTGTTATCATCCTTAAATTGGATACACTGTTAAATGAAATAGTGGAAGATAAGATGAAAACTGGATGAAGAATGTCAAAAAACCTGAAAGATCACTTGGTCAAAAGCCATTTTTTTTAATCCAAGAAAATATCAAGGACATTACCAGATGGCACACACGCATATGGCCACTGCAAATTCTGTGGATTTATGACCAAAGTGGACAAAATAACTGACAAAAAAATAGAGAGATTGAAATCAAAGGTTTCTACAATTGTGGAACACAGGCGGTAATTTACTGCCTTGAATGCCCCTGCCAATTGGGGTACATTGGTAAAACCAAAAGAGAGCTAAGAAAGAGATTGGGAGAGCATTTTAACAATATAAAAAACAGTACTAAAGATCTAGAGAAAAATAAAAATATTACATCCGTAGCAAGAGATTTCAAGTAATTTAATTTCTCTAAACCACTTGGTAAATGTTGTGTTCTAGACAAAGTATCCTTAGGAATAAGAAGGGGCAATTTAGACTGTGAATTACTGAAAAGAGTAACAAGGTGGATTGCCATGCTAAACACAGTGATGACGGGTGGCTTAAATGAGGCAAATAATTTCTCTGCTTATCTTTAAAATAATAAACCCTTTTTCCTTTTCTAAGAAAGATCAGTACAAGACCTTATATATGGTCCATTAAGCCATACTATTGGCCGAATAACAGCACCTTGGCATATTAATATGGGATATTCCGAAGCTAATTTATCACATATCCTACTGTGACCTTTCACTATAGAATATTATTTATATAAATGACTGTATATCTTTTAAATTACTTTCCCTTACCTTCAAATAGTGGTAGGAAATCATTCCTACTTAATTTAATGCATAATAATCATTATAATCTCAAAGGTCATCTTATTACTTTTCTGTCCCTATAAATTAAGTGATCATTGTGATTTACGTCATATAATTCTATACAATTCTGCCTAATATTAAAACTAATAGGACAGTGGTACAAACATAATTTTTCAGAGAATCCTATACAGTCCTGCCTAATATTGAAACCAATAGGACAGGGACATAAATATTGTGTTCCATCCCAGAATTAATGTCCCTTGTGCCCAGCCAGACTATTATCCCCTTATCGTTCTAAGGATAGAGATGCAAATTAACCCCTCTATAGTATAAAAAATGAGCCAAAAAGGATTAAATCAGATATCACTTTATTAATTCATTGCAAGTGTATTAGTTCAAAATCAGGAAATTTACCAATATATGTTTAACTATGTTGTCTTTGCCTTATTCTTAGAACGTCCTTGCAATAGGATCAATGTCCAATTACCTACAATAAACTAATTAAAGAGTTAATTAATTGTGCACTGATTACATGCTAACCCTTCAAATAGGACAGCTCAGCCACTCACAGCTATGGTCCGTTGAAGAAGCTCTGACGTGAAACGCGAGCGTCGACCAAGCTTCTCCGTTCACAGCAGAAGACGTCAGACACTGTATCGACATCGTGTCTTGGTGATGTGAGCTGTTGCTCACGATACTATGCGGACGATCACGTGAATACAACTCTCATGTAAAGTATACGCTTTGTACCTATGAAAAATGACTAAACTACTATGACTAAATGATTTGCAGTGAATAATATATATTGCAATATAGAAATTGTGTGCTTAAGAGGACTGGCAAATCAATGTTTTAGTCTATGATAGCAACCAAATAGTGATAGCCATAATATGGTATAGTGCAAGGTGAACTATTATTCTATTATTTTGTTTTCTGTTATAAGTGCACTATTTGGGAATTAGTCTAATTTGTTAGATAGTACAGATTCTTTAATCTCACAGAGCACTCCTCTTACAGGGTAAGTAGTGGGTTCTGGAACCTCCACTACAAACAAGGCAGATCAGGGCCACAGTTGTCAATGTTTCTGCCAAATTACTCATGTTAACACATTTTCCCTGTATAAAGCACAAGTATACTGGGAAATTGTGAATAGGATTTTTTGCTGTGGACATTGTTGACAATATATAGTTATTTTAAATGACATGGATTACTTACTGATATACATATATGTTTGTGTATACCTTTTAAAGGAATTAATAAGAGCTATTTTTTAAATACTTTGGTGCATCTGGGATTTCCTTTTTCCAGCAGTTTAAATAAATGTGTTGCCAAATGGCAGGGTATTATGAATGAGCAAACAAGTGTTTCTTTTTTCTGTCTCTCCAAATTTAATACAGTTTCTTTAAACACTGCTGATACATTTTTTTGGAGTCCAATTAGAGAATGTATTTCTGGCTTAAATCCTAGTTACGTGATTAAATGTACTGAATTTAAGACTCTAAACCCTGTGTGATGTGTGACCTTCTCATTTTCTTTTCTGATATATGTGAACATGACAGAAATTTGATGTATGTTGATGTCCGAAAACCCCAACCCTTGAAAACACACAAAAACAGTGATAATGGTATAAAAAACTTTATTTTATACACAGAGCACACCGTGGGTGTGGTGTGGGCAGATCCCGGAAAGGCAAGAGGCTCTTTGGGAAAAAGAGTCTCTTTGGGAAAAAAGGGGATACCTAAAGGGAGAAATTTAATAATGCCTAATAATGATGATGCATAGCATCAACTAGAGTCACATGTGGTCACTACACCACAGTAACCAGAATCTGATAAAGAAAAAGGATCATCATAAATCCCTTTATCTAATCGAAGTAACCAGTAATGCGCATAGCACTTACAACTGGTCTTCATCTGCTCAATTAAACAGATGCATTAACCTCTGGTCTATGTAATCTAATCCAATTACACACATACAGTGTGTTCCCAAAAAAATCTGTAAAATGTTTTTCAAAACCGAAAAAAGGCAGAGGAGGATAAAAAAATAAAAACACTTGTATGTATAGTACAGTGCTAAATACTGTAACTGTAACAATATGCTTACTCACCTGATCTCTATCTGCAAGCATTACTGACCATTAGGTAGTTGTCATGATATATCACTAGGCATGACTATTAATAATGATATGTCATCTCTCAATAAATGCTTAACTGTTATCACAGTCAGTGGTCCAATGGTACTATCACCTTCTCCATCTGATATTGTTTAGCAACATTGATATCACATTCATCAGCTAGGTGTGATCACATTTGAAAGGATACACAAGATATCATATGTTCTGGAAAACTACCCATTAATACGTAAAGGACACAAAGGTCAGCAGCCATAATCACTGCTACTTGCATCAGACACAAGTATTTGTTCTTATACTGATATATTAGAGAGGATGCATGTAGCAATGTTGGCTTTGATTAACATGCCATTGTGAGACTCTGTAGGTTCACTGCCATAGCTGTATTTGTCTTATAAATTGGCATATATGATTAAATTATTATAGTCTTAGCAACATGTTAAGGAGGGTTATCATTGAAGGAAATTACTATCTCAGAGCCACTGTGAATATATTACATTTACTTCATATTTTGAACTATGCTTGCAGATGAAGAAGATGTCTTCATGGACCTGAATTGTGCTAAAAATCAAAATAAAACATAAATTTAAAACAGTAGCACGACTTTTCCGCTACTCTTAAATGCATACCGACAAGTGTGCCCCAACAGAAGCGCAACCAGACTAAAGAGCGCACAACTACAGTGCGCACCCGACACATGAGCACAGGCATCCGACACATGCGTGAGCTCACCCAACACAAGCGCCCATGACACAAATGTGCATGACCTGATTAGCAGTGTGATATCCGGGGTGCCCCCCTGGGTGATATCCATTGTGTTTCCCCTGTGTGTCCCATGTGTGCCCCCCCTGTGTGATATCTGATGTGTCCCCCCTATGTCTCCCCTGTGTGCCCCCCGTGTGATATCCTATGTGTTCCCCTTGTGTGTTCCCTTTGTGCCCCCCCGTGTGATATCCTAAGTGTTTCCCCTGCGTGATGGTCAGGCTAGTAGTGTAAGGGTTAGGGTTATGCTCCGTGGGGTTAGTGTTAGGCTAGGGGGTGTGAGGGTAAGGCTAGTTGAGTAAGGGTTAGGTTTAGGCTAGTAGTATAAGGGTTAGGTTAGTTGTGTAAGGGTTAGGGTTAGGCTAGTGGTGTAAGGGTTATGGATAGGCTGCGTGGGGTTTGTGTTAGGCTAGAGGTGTAAGGGTTAGGCTAGTGGTGTAAGGGTTAAGGTGTGGGTCTGGGTGTCCCGGGTCTGGGCCTGTCGGACCCGGTACCTATAGCTCTCGGCCTCTGTGGGGTTACTCCTCCAGGCCGGTCCCAGTCTCACCACCTCCTGCACAATCTCCTTCTCATCCGGCAGCCGGTACACCGGGAAGATGTAGAGCCAACAAAGGACGAACACGCAGAGAGTGCTGGCACCGACCGGAAACAACTCTGCATCCTGCCCTCCAGCTCCCACACACTGCCAGCCTCATGTCCCACAGCGAGCCATGCAATGGGTACTGCCCCGCACACTGTCCCTGTGCCCCGCACACTATCAGCTGGCACACACCAGGGAGCACTGCAGCCCCCCAGGTGCTCCCTCTACTGATACCCACTGCAGCTGTCATGTGATGCCCACTGGTGCCCCCCAGCGATCACCTCCTGATGGAAAGTCTGCAGCATCAGGACCCTCAGTATAAGGGCAGGGACCTAGCACTGGCACGCATTTATTGTCCATTAGACAATTGTGCTCTGTTGTCAGTGCGCTGTAGTTGGCACGCTGTTGTCAGCTCGCCTTTGGCAGTCTTGCTAAAGTAGGAAGTGGGGCATTTAAAACAGAATAAGGGCTTTAAAAAAGATAGGGTCTGGAGCATCTACATCTCTCAACAACATTCCTGGTATGACTCCAACATGAGTTGGTGTTTCCTCACTTCCCTATGCTGCCTCCGAAGGATGCCCACTAGCTTTTCATGGTTGGAGGAGATACTGGCCTGGATCCCCCTATTAATGAATTAGGGTCAGCATCTACTCCTGGGCAGCCTCCATTGGTGGACCCTGGGATGGAGGTCCAAGGGGAGGAGGGGAAAGGAGCGGTGGCCCAGTGGTGAGGGGCTGTCACCTGGCTGGAACATGGCTCACTGCAGTGGGTATCTCTCTTGTGGTGGGGTGGTAGTGGGCCTTGTTGTGGGGGCGGGAGCCAAGTTGTGGCATTGCTGGGAGGAGGAGGAGGTAGAAAACAACCTGTTTCAGTCCAATAGGAGGGCCCGAGTGGTGATACCAGTTGTTGGAATAGAGGGACAGTGGTGACGAATGCCACGGAGACTGCACTGCCCAGGTGATCGGGTCCTTGTAGCCCGGGCCCTTGGCTCCTCTTGTTGCCTCCTCCTCTTGCACGGCTGATGTTGGTCTGGAGCGTGGTCCATAACATCTGGCTCGGAATGAGCCGACGGGGTGGGGGTGTGTGTATGTAGTGGCCTATCTATATGTGTATCTATGAGTGATATTTACTGTATGTGTATACTGTATATATATATATATATATATATATATATATATATATATATATATATATATATATATTATGTGTTATCAGTTTATATGTGTTTTCAAGGATTAAGAGTAACATAGGTATTTAAGAAATATAAATCAATGGAATCGTTAAAACCTGATTTGAATCAATGCCCACTCTGTGTCTCTCAATGCTCCAATAACCAACTCCGGGAATTGCATGCTACTTTGTGAGAAAATATAACACAGTCAAAGCTGGGGCGGGTGAAACTCAGCTTTATTATCTCTCCCTGTCAATCATAATCCATTAGACTCTTTTCTATTGGCTCACAGGGCTATGGCGCACACTATAATTATGGGATTGGATTGTAACTGCAGACACAATGTGTTCCAGCCTACTACTTGTGGCGGTTAGAGGCTTTATGGTTTTAGGCTTTAGCCCTGTAATTGTGGGCTTGAGTCAATTGAATATTTAAATGCAGCCAGAATTGTAACAAATTTCTAACCCGCAGACAGCGACGGGCATTCTAATTACAGCCTTGGAATTGAATGGAAGCCCACGTTTTACTGATGTCACGATGACGGTCTCATTTATTATTGGCTTTTGTCTAACTTAAGGGCTTGCTTAATTGATCATGATTATGCCCTGAAATGCTACGTACGGGTTCATGGTTTATGGTTTTAGATTTCAGCCACGTAATTGCAGGCTTTTTTAATTAAATACCTCTGTAACTGTTGCAAATTTCGAACCCGCTTAACATGTGGCCTGTATGAACGTAATTACAGGCATAGAATTGAATGGGGGCCTATGTACCTGACTGTTTCTAAAAAAAAATACATCGTAAAGCAAACAAAATAAGAGACACGTTAAGACCCATTACGACCTCGCAAAAAACGGATGATGTGACTGCTTTTATAATTATAGATACATGCCTGGAAATGTCAATTAATAACTGACACACCTACTATGGTAAACAGTCCTGTTTGAAGTTTCACTTTTTGCACTGCTGTAAAAGTTGTGTATCACCACAAATAAGTTAATTTGAGATTTCCAATGGTGTACACTGGGGCACTTAAAATTATGATGCCAAAAAATACTGCACTGCAGTTTGGGAAAACGTTTCCATTTATGAAGTGGATAGCAAACACTACAACTACAGCTACGTAATCCATGAACAATTTGTGAGAAACTCTTATAGGGAAAAGAAACACAATTGTTGTTTAAAATGTGCTCTTTTAAGTGCTTAAAAAATAACATTAAATGCAGAAAGGATACTTTAGTCTATACATCTCATCAGCTGCCAAAGCAAGGCTCCAAGAGCAGATAAACATCTAAATATATTTTTGTGCTCTGATACCTTTATTTGAAAACAGAAAACACACTGTGACACATCATCAAATACCCTCTTTCTGATACAACAATGAAAATAAATATTTCCATGTCCCTTTAATTTTAGCTGATTCTACTTGCACCTGAGGGCTTTAATATTGGATGCTATGAACAATTCAAGTTGGCTTGGAGCCTGCAAAGTGCTTTTTTATGTTTGTATTTTCAGAAGTTTATGGAGAAGGACAAGATTTTATTGACACCTCCCTCACCTTCAAATACATGATCAGAGGCAGGCAGTTATACTTAATTGTGCAAATCACGCTTGTCCTGTTCTGTACCCACTCCTGCATGCTTTAAGAGGACGGATTACTGTTGCATCAACTTCTCTACTCTAGAAACATAGGCCTCCATGCTAATCCCCTATATCGCAGATTACACCATGTTTGAGAGCAAAGTTTCGCCCATCTTGGAAGCATTGCAAAATAACTGCTGTGAGTGACTGCAGCAAACCAAAATAAGAGACACGTTATGACCCATTACGACCTCGCAAAAAACGGCCGCAACACGCGCACATCAAAACATGAAAAATACAACAAATACACACAACAAATACATAAAAAGCTTACTTACAGGAAGAGGGAGCATCCAGGACCTCGAAAACTAAAGTTACACCTCAATTTATCTCAAATTAAAAGAGTTTAGACACTAAAAAATTCTCTAAGCGAAAAAAAAACAATGGCCACCGAAAAAAACTAAAACGAGGCTACAGCAGTCTAAAGACGCAAAACACCACCAAACACCTACGTATTTGCCAAAAAAACACCTACGAGATTAGAAAACAAGGACGCAACTTGCGCAACCCCAAAAACATTACAAACACAACAAATACAAACAACAAACACATAAAAAGGTTACTCACAGCAAGGGGGGGCACCGAGGACCTCTGCAAGTGAAGTTACACCTTCACCAGGCTAAAGGTCCCTAAACACGCAAAACACTACCATAAACACGCAAAACACCACCAAACAGCTACGGATATTCCGAAAAACTTGCACGACATAGAAAACGAATATTACGAAAAACTTGCACGACATAGAAAACGAACGACGCTACATCAGCCACATTATATACACCAAACACCCTTAGCTCACTTACAATTTCAGTGCCGTCATTTTTTGATGGGCAATTCGCTAGTACATATATAAATATAATGATTCTTTGACACAGTTACTGTGCTTGTTCTCACTCATTGTAATAATAATTACGTTTTCATTTCCTATTGGGTCAGAGAGCCATTTCTCATCCGTAAGCTTAGTTTGGTGTAATATACTGAGTGAACACATACTTCCTACACTGAAATCTCTTGCGAACAAGGCAGGGTTTATGGATTTAAACTGAGTGTTATAATATTGCGAGTGAAAAGATAAACATAAATGTGTAACATAGAGGAAAAAGCTCCTGCAGCCGATTTAAGTGTATACCGCAAATTGAATAGCTCGATTAGCATTAGAGCCATACATAGTAATTTTACTTTAAAAAATACTTTTCCATCTAGCTTAACCTAGAGGTTGGAAAAAATAAATGTTAATAAAGCCCCAGGTCCTGATGGAATACATCCAAGGGTACTGAGGGAATTGAGCTCTCTAATTGCCAAACCATTATATCTCATTTTTCAAGATTCACTCAACACAGGGTCTTTACCAGATGACTGGAGAAAAGCAGAAGTGATACCTATTTTAAAGAAGGGAGCAAGAGCAAATCCAGGGAATTATAGGCCTGTAAGCCTCACTTCTGTAGTGGGGAAGCTTTTAGAAGGGTTAATAAGGGACAATATACAAGAATATGTCTATTCAAACAGGATTATAAGTAGGAGTCAACATGGGTTTATGAGGGATAGGCCATGTCAAACAAATCTAATTAGTTTCTATGAGGAGGTTAGTAGGAACTTGGATCAAGGTGACTCAGTGGATGTAGTCTATTTGGATTTTGCAAAGGATTTTGATACATTGCCACATGGAAGTCTCTTGTGCAAACTAAGGGATACAGGAATTGCAGTAAATATCTGCTCATGGATTGAGAGCTGGCTAAAAGACAGGAAACAAAAGGTTTTTGTAAATGGAACATACTCCGATTGGACTAATGTGGTAAGTGGGGTTCCTCACGCATCAGTATTAGGTCCTCTGCTTTTTAACATATTTATTAATGACTTAGAAGCTGGACTGGAAAGTATTGTCTCCATGTTTGCTGATGACAAGTTAATTACATTAGAAAAGGATGTACTTTCCCTCCAAAGGGATTTGTATAAATTAGAGAAATGGGCAACTAAATGGCAGATTACATTTAATATGAATAAATGTAAAGTTATGCATTTAGGAAGGAAAAATAGCCATGCAATGTATAATCTTAATTAAGTAAATCTAGGGGCATCAGATATTGAAAAGGATTTGGGAGTACTTGTGGACAACACCTAGGTAACCGTGCTCAATGACAAGCAGCAGATGTAAAATAAAATATTAGCATGTATTAAGAAGGGTATAGAAGCAAGGGAACCAAATATAATTCTGCCACTATACAAATCCCTAGTACGCGGGGATATGATTTGTCAAATGGCTTTGTCCAAAGGCTTTGTCAAATGAACTTTTTGTGCCAAGAGGTTTTCAACTGACAAGAGGACATCCTTTGAGGTTTGAAGTAAAACCATTCCACCTTAAAGAAAGAAAAGGGCTCTTCACAGTAAGGGTGGTTAATCTGTGGAATTGTCTACCAAAAGGAGGTGGTGACAGCAGATTCAATAGATAACTTTAAAAAAGGGATTGTATATATTTTAAATAAAAAGGGCATTCAGGATTATCCTGATTAATTTGAGAGGGAGTATTGATCCAGGGAGAAATCCGATTATCTGGCCATTATCTGGGGTCAGGAAGGAATTCTTTTTTCTTCCATTTTAAGACAATTGGCAAAGTTTCACTTGTATTTTTTTCTGTTTGCCTTCTTCTGGATCACTTAACAATTAATCTGCCTATTGCAGATCAGAGGACATCTTAAAAGATTGAACTTGATGTACTAAAAGCATTTCAACCTCAATTATTATGTAACTATTTAACTATATCAAGTTTGTTAAAATTAACATTTTAATTAAAACATTTTTGCATTCACCTGCTATTTTTAATTTGTTACAAATGTGCATGTTTTCTAAACTACAGTTGCCCTTTAAGGTAAGGAAATTATATTTATTTTTTGTATGTGTGAAGAGAGCTAGAAGAATACCCTTAAATAACTAAAGCAATATACCCTACTAGTCAGATCACTGTATAAACGGAATGTCTAAAAGCTGTTGTTTGTTGTATATAAACTAATAGATGATCCTTTCTGTGAAATATATGTTTTAGCATCTAATGTGTTTTTAAATATAGAATTACAATGCCATTTCCCATATCTACATGTTTAAAACTTTTTGCAGTTGTTCTTTGGTGACTTTACTTTGTGTTTTTTTTCTTTCACTTCAGTTGACTGGTGAGTACTGTTCATTCTACATTACTGGAAGGCCCTGAGGCTGAAGATATCACTGGCTTTGAATAACCCACGGATACCAAAGGGATAGAGCTAAACTGTGATCTTTGTATGACATTTCAGATTTATGCTTACTAACTTTTCTGTTTATCATTCTATATTGCAGTAATCTGTAGCAACTGTTCTAGACCACGTGTAAACACTGAAGCGCATGTCTACCCAAAAATGTATTTAATCTTAAATTCCTTAAAATAAATTTAATTTTAAATAGTCTTAGAAGTATGAAAGATACAGTTAAATCTGATACTCTCCTTGCTGATGTAATGGCTACTAAAAAGTCAGAAGACAGGCTAAGTATGATTCAGGAGGGAAAAAGGAAGATGAAAAGTAGTGTAATGCAATCTGTAATACAATCTGTATGTCCCATGAGGCCACCAAAGGTCTTCTAGGAGGTTTGATTTTGCTAACAACTTTAAGGAACCAGATGATGACATTGTGAAGTGCCCAAGCCTATTAGGGTTGAAATTGTGGAAACTTTTTATAGCTGAGGACCATATTGACCCCATCCTGTAGGAGTTGCAAAATGGTAAGAGAAGAAGGGTTCATACAATCCAGATGCTTATCATCATTCTATGGAATACATTTTCCTTATCCCAAATCCTATAATAGGTAGAAATGGTAGAAGGAGTGTCTCTATTACCTGATCTAAATATCCCTGCTTCCCAAGCAAGTGCTGTTCAATCTCCATGCTACAAGGTTCGGTCTCTTGAGGGACCCTAAAGAATGGAAGATTACCTAGAGGAGAAAGATAAATATGCTGAGTCTTTCAGAAGCTTGTATAAGAGGGGTCCAAAGCCTACCGGAATAGAATGATGACAATTACTTCTGCTTTGTCCCAAAGGATCTATTGCAACACCTTGATGGTAGGAGTAAAATGAGGAAGGACATATGGGAGATGACCCAAGGCTATAGTGAAGATGTCTGCAATATGCAAAGGCTTTAAATCCAGAATAGGACCAAACTGATGCACCTGGTTGTTCAAAGCAGATCTAAGTCTGGTGTGCACCAACCTCGTAAAATCTCTGCAAACATTTCTGGATTTTGTTGCCATTCATTCTTGGGAAAGATTCTTATGAATTCTATTTGCCTGGAATATAGACAGCTGACAGCCCTTCTAGGTTACTCTCTACTCATGAGATAGCTTCCAAAAGTTATCTTGTGCACTTTTTCCCACCTGCTTTGTTAATTTATTATATAGCAGCATTGTTGTTCACCTGAAACTTTACCCATGATTCTCGTAAAGAAGAACCAAAGTGAAGAATTTCATAAGAAATATACGGCTCTTAATTCTAAAATGTTGGATGAGATATGGTGATGGTGACACCAATCTTCTTTGAGCCCTTTTTTTCCTGCAGTGCTGCCACCCAAACAGTGCCACTTGAGTAAGTTGACAAGGGGTATCCTGTCCCAGGTACTAGCAACAGACTCTGAAAAAGGGATAGGTCTGTAGTGGTGACCTAGTATGGAGAATTCTCTATTTGGACAATGCCAATTTCTTATCATAATTTCCATTATAAGCATGACCAACTGGAAGATGGCTATTTCTTATCACTATTACCCTCTTCCATTTTCTCAGAAGGAAGATAAATATCAAGAATAACACAATCCTCATGGCTCTGTACTATAGCAGCTCAACCTTCACCTGGGTCATCTGATACATATTCCTCTTTGTCTAAAGTCTCAGCCTAAGGCCTGGGTCTTTCTCTGGCTTGTGAAGCCTAAGCAATTCCATATGTCACAGCTTTCTGAATCCAGTAAGGATATCTTTAGGACTAGAGGCACAATGCTGAAGGGCTACAACAACGGATTTAATGTTGGTTTTGACAAGCTCTTCGTGGGGTGAAAGAGCACGATGTTTTCTTTTAATTAGACTAATAACAGCTAAGAAATCTAAAGTTTTTACATCTGTTTGCATAACAAAGTGTATCGTGTCTACTGGTTGTTTCATGATTAATAACATGCTTAGCCACACGGTGAGGGCAGTGATTTCTAGCAGTTTCTCCCTGATTTTAGCATTCAATACTCTGCACAGATATATGTGATGAGGGATAACCTCTGTTGTTTTGGTTCACTACATGGAGCTATAATGTGTGTCTGGGGGGCATGTCAGTGACTCATCTAAACAATTTATTTGATTTCTTAGTGAAAAATGTATGTATTTCAAAAATCAAATTGCACCATGCTTTTAGGAAATTTTTACTCTTATGCGGCCCAAATTATCTATCTTAATTACACTAATAACACCTAAAAAATCTAACGTTTTAGGTCTGTTTACAAACACATTGAATGTGACATGTTTAATACCATATGATGAACCGTGCAGTGAAGGCACAGTGAAGACAAAGTTTTATAGTAGTTTTTCCCTGAACTCAGGAATGATGAGAGCAGTTAACCCACAACTGACCTGTTTGGGTGATTCCAGCATTCCATTGTGAAGGGTTAACTCTTTTTTTGCTTATGCTCACTGCGCAGAGCTATTGCTGTGGGTCTGTTTAGGGGTCTTGCCATTTACACATGTAAACAGAGATTTAATTTATTAATTTCTCAGTGAAAAATCAAAAAGTATTTCAACATGCTTTTAGGAGATTTTTACAATGTTGTGCTAACCATTGTGCCAAATGAAATGGCCCTTTAAGCTTCACTTAACATTTTAACTTTTGCAGCCTTCCAATTTCCTGCTCTCTCTTTCATGAGAGGTGACTTGTTGAACAATTGTAAATTAAAGCCGTCTCCATACAAGTGCCTCAGTCTGCTATCAAGCAGACAGTGACATGCTGTGTTTGTCCTTAGACTGGCATTAGTAGTATGAAACCCCTCCCTGTGGGCACAGCTATAGTTCACATGTCAGATGTCTCCTCATGTCAGAGAGAGAGCTGGAAATGAGGAGGCTGCAAAAGATGAGAAAATATGAACTATACATTTTATACCATAGTTACATGGAGAACGATATAATTAATAAGCTAACCTAGTTAAAACATTTATATAAAACTAAAAAAAATGCCTGAAGAGTCCCTTTAATAAAACAAGAATGCTGAAGATTTACATAGGTAATGAGATTCAGTGACTCATAAGAGATGGAAATAGCTCGGTGTATGATACTTTCCCAAGGCACATTCTGTATGTTAAACTTACTAATTAATTCAAGTAAATGGAGATGATGAGGAAAAAAAATATGTGCTGTTCTAGAAACCACTGGATCAAAGCTTAGATGTGAAAAAAAAGTGATATACATATGTGAAACCGTATACCACTTGAAATGTATTTTATATTGTGGTATTATGACTCTTTTGTTAATGATACATTTTTACTTCAGTCATTATTTATCAAGACACTATACATGGGGCACAGCTTTCTTTAGGCCTCCAAGGATATTATAGAATTTTAGTTAGCTTCCAAACCAATGTAAGGCCTCTGGCTATAAGAGTCTTGAATTAAACTCATAATGAGACAGATTCTGACATACCTTTTGAAAGCCATGCATAGTTTCTGAATATAACTGAAGAATTAGCCATATTAATCATTACTAAGTTATTGCCTCAAGTACCCTCACAGCTAGAAAAATACATTCTACATAATGGCTTTTAGGCAGAGCAGATCTTCATCATTAACACAAAATGTGTAATAACAAATGAGAAACTGAAAGAAGAAATTAGAATTTGCAAGGTTTATTTATCAGTTGGAAAGACTGCATATTAATTCATGAAAAGTGATTTCCCCTATATCATAAAAGTAACTATTGATAACATTAGCTATATATGTAAAATTCTCTCTCTCTCTTTCTCTCTCTCTGTATATATATATATATATATATATATATATAGACAGTGAAGCAAGGAATCTATGCGAGCCTGAGACAGAGCCTAATTTCTAGTCTAGAGCAGAAAAGTGTTAATTGAGAGGCAGCCCAATCACTGATTGCACCTGTAATCAAGGGATTTTAAAGAGCTACAGACAGAATTATGGGGTGTTTTTTTCTTTTTGGTTGTGAACCTGTAGCTGCTGGGAGAAAAAACTAAAGTGCTTTGAACATGCTCAATGCAGGGAGAGAAGTCTTGCTGCAAAAATAGCTGCAGTTGCATCTGGTAAATGGTGCGGCAAACAACCCGGAGACTGTAACAGAAAACCATTTAAAGAGACTGTATTATTTTATCCCTGGGAGAAGACGGTCTGTGTACATAAAACAGTGCATGACAAAAAGTGTGTTAAGTGTGCCTGGGGTGGGGCATTTGGAGGGACGGACAGAACCGTGCTCCGCCTATCTGTGAGAAATAGTACTAAAACTGGAATCTGAAGAATACCTGGAGAAGTATTTTTGAGTGGAGTGTGTAAAGAGAACTGGTTTCTGTTACATGAATGTCGAGAGACAGCTCCAAGGCTAGTCAGGGTGTTCGTGCTGCTTAGTCAGTTTGTTAGATGTTTATTTTGTGTTGCTGAATTAAGCCATGAACTTATATATATTAACCTGACAAGGTGAGTTTGAGCGCAGGTGCTAATAAGCATAATTTGTTGCCAGCCACCATCATGTATGTCAGTAAAAAGTGAATGTCAAACCTAATAGCAGATACCTTGAAGAGCTATAATTCTTTTTTGAGGGCTCACCCCAGGTTACCTGGGTTTTACTGATTGGTTAGTAAGAGACACAACACAGAAAATACTACAGAGTCCATTTTCCTGAGCTGCAGAGGGCAGATACAAGCAGGTAATATTTGTTCAATTTTAGGCAGTGAAAACAGAGCTTAGAAGGACTTCTTAATTAAACAAAGAACATAAAAGTAAATAGTGCTGTAGAAAAGTACCCATACTCACACATACTTTGTACTTTGAAACCAGTCATGGTAACAAAAACAGAGTCTTCTGGTAATTTTCTCATTAGTATAGTTTATTTAGACCAATGTGGATCAGTAGCAAAAACATACCCACAATGCCTGCCACTAACTCACTCACTGAGCTGCTACTATTGACAGAAACAATTCCCATCACAGCTTTGATATTTGTTTACATAAGACCCATGGTACAACCCATCTAGCAGCCAATGACAATTTATTTATATATTATATCCAATAAGAATATAACATATAACACGTATATCTACTTTATATGATACACTTCTGTGCATTAAATAATGCTTATTAGACCTTGGAGATGACTGAAAATAAATATTTGCTATTTAGACCTGTGTACTTGTCTCTAACTGAAAGTGCTAAGCTATTTCATACCTAATGGATTACAATGGAAAATTACTGTTTCAGGGCTAAAATTCACAAGTGTCACAAAAGTAATGAATGACATATATATATATATATATATACTAAATAATGTATGTAATGAAATCCCCTATTTTACAGACTTCACGAACCAACCTGTTCGGTAGTTTTGTGCGCTCAGATCCCAGCTATCTGGGGATATGTGAAATGTCTGTATGTTATGTGTAAAAGGTGACTTTATGTATTTTAAAGTGGTTTATGTCTTTTTGCAACCATGTGCTCAATGGAGTCTGCCTCTATCCCTGGATAATTGGATTACTGTCCCCATTGTCTCCAGTACAGAGGCCTCTGTAAAACATTGGGAAGGTGATATGGAACAAGCAGGTATCCCTATAGTCTCCTTTGTACTAGAGCTGAGAGACCGGCTACAGGCTCTGACCGAAACAGTTCGGGAGAACCTGCGAGCCGCCCAAAAGCGGCAAAAATACTGGTATGACAAGGGAGCTAGGGACCGTATATTAGAAGTGGGACAAAAAGTCCTAGTTCTGAAACCCATCAAAACAGATAAGTTGCAAGCCTCCTGGCAGGGCCCCTACACGGTCCTAGAGTGGAACAGTGATACCACGTACATTGTGGCAGACTGTTCCGATAATAGGATCCGGAGGTCCTTCCATGTAAATATGATTAAGCCATATCTCGAGAGGCCAGAGGAGCATATGAGGATAGCGAGGGTATCCCTCTACCAGATATGCTTCCCCAGAAACCCACAGGAGTAGACCAAGTACAGTTGGGGCCAGCATTAGGTCCCGAGGAACAAGCTCAGGTTTCCCAACTGTTAAAGGAATTTGGGGGCATGTTTTCTGCAGCCCTAGGGTATACGACCCTGGCAGTCCACCGAGTGGAGACCCCAGGCCAGTTACCCCTGCGGCAGCAGCCTTACCGAATTCCAGAGGCAGTACGGGAAAGTATGTTAACGGAACTCCAGGATATGTTAGAACTGGGGGTCATAGAACCGTCCCAAAGCCCCTGGGCTTCCCCAGTAGTCCTGGTTCCTAAAAAGGACGGTACCGCCAGGTTCTGCGTGGACTACCGTAAACTAAATGATCGGACCATTACCGATGCCTACCCCATGCCCAGAGTAGACGAGCTGCTAGACCGTATGGCTGGGGGGAATTACTTGACCACTATTGATCTGTGCAAGGGATATTGGCAAATCCCCTTGGAGCCTGGGGCCACTCCGAAGTCGGCATTTGTCACCCCATTTGGCCTATACCAGTTTAAGGTTATGCCATTTTGGATGAAGAATGCCCCAGCCACTTTTCAAAGGATGGCGGACCGGCTCCTAGAGGGACTTCAGGGCTTCGCTTGTGCTTACCTGGACAATATAGCTATCTTCAGTGGCACTTGGGAAGCCCACCTGGAACACATTTCAGTAGTGCTCAACCGAATTCAGCACGCAGGGCTCACGTTGAAGCCTGAGAAATGCCACGTGGGCATGGCGGAAGTCCAGTATTTAGGCCACAGAGTAGGGTCTGGAAAACAGAGACCAGAGCCCGCTAAAATTGAGGCCATCACCCAGTGGCGCCAACCACGGACGAAAACTCAGGTCATGGCATTCCTGGGTACCGCAGGTTATTACAGGAAATTTGTAGCGGATTACAGTACCCTGGCCAAGCCCTTGACAGTCCTCACCAAAAAGTCCCTGTCCCGACAAGTAATCTGATCCACTGAGTGTGAGGAGGCTTTCCAGAAACTAAAGGCTGCGTTAAGTGCATCTCCTGTGTTATACCTCCCCCCTGGGTGTGTTCTGTTTGTACCTGACTGTAATAAAAACCAGGCTGGGTGTGCCAGCACCTGAGTTCGTTTTACCCCTTCATGAAGTCTCGACTCATGTTTGGGGGACCGGGAACTATAATCACTTCGTTTCAGCTGGAGTTCGGGAGAAGCTGCAAGGATCATCACTGCACAAATGCAAGGATCCTTTACAATGTAAATATATTTGGCCATCACCCAGTGGCCCCAACCACGGACGAAAACTCAGGTCATGGCATTCCTGGGTACCGCAGGTTATTACAGGAAATTTGTAGCGGATTACGGTACCCTGGCCAAGCCCTTGACAGTCCTCACCAAAAAGTCCCTGTCCCGACAAGTAATCTGATCCACTGAGTGTGAGGAGGCTTTCCAGAAACTCAAGGCTGCGTTAAGTGCATCTCCTGTGTTATACCTCCCCCCTGGGTGTGTTCTGTTTGTACCTGACTGTAATAAAAACCAGGCTGGGTGTGCCAGCACCTGAGTTCATTTTACCCCTTCATGAAGTCTCGACTCATGTTTGGGGGACCGGGAACTATAATCACTTCGTTTCAGCTGGAGTTCGGGAGAAGCTGCAAGGATCATCACTGCACAAATGCAAGGATCCTTTACAATGTAAATATATTTGTATTTTCCACAACACTCCCCCCTATGACAATGAACATTGTCATCAAGTGAAGAATGCAAATATGACAGGGCATAATCTCAATTTAAATTTTACACATATAACAATATAAAATGATAAACGTATTAGGAAGTAGAGGTAAGATCTTCAGGCTGATATTTAAAGAGACTAGCAGTATCTAAAAATTCAGTCAGATGAGTTTCCTACAACATGGAGATATTAGATCTTATCTCACCTTTGCACCTTTTACTTTAATAACTACCCAATAAGAACATTACAAAAGAAAACCTAATTATACATAGAATCAATAAAATACATGATAATAACGCAATTTTAATAAACCGATATGATCCGTGGAATAATGTAAAATTGTCTTTCAATAATGGAATCCATAGCATAAAATTCACAGTCCAGATATTAAAGTCTGTTGAATGAAAGCTTTACAATTTGAATATAAAGCAGAAGCAAGAAAACAGGAAATCTTGATGGTAAAATAATTAATCCAGGAAAACAAGTGAGCACCTATTTGACGAAATGTATATAACAAGGAAAGAGTCCAATGGAGTGGATGAAAACATCCACATATGCTGTTATATGTTACCAGGAGATAATCCAGTTTGTGGTGCAATAGATATAAAAGTTCAGATATGTAAAATAAAATACAATGGTTAATGCAGAGAAAATGGCCTTACATAATTATTCAACCAATTACCAATAACTAGGCCTTAGAACCAATTTCCCTTTATATTTATTGTCTTATGAGGCATTTAGATGATAGATGTAATTTAATAAACAATAAAGTTTTCACAAAATAATAACCCAGAATGTATGCATATTAACTACTTATTTCCCTAATTACTATTCCTTATCAGATGTTAGTGCGTACTAGATCCTAGCAAGTTGATAGAATAATGTGCAAAAATACTAGAAGCCAACAATAGTAAAAAAATAATACAGGTATAGTAAAGAGTAGAAAAATGGAAAATGACAACACAATGAAAACATATGCTCAGACAAACTTCATACAATCCTAGTCTTACACATCATACTTAGGTAGGTTCTTCTTTGTCTATACGGTAAACGATAAACAGGTGGATCACTTTCTTCTGGATGGTGAGAGTCTATGGTCAAAGCAATAGGCCATCACATGCAGATCTTCAGGCAGAAGATAAGGAGTATGTGGTTTTCTGACAGGTCTTTACATATTTATTCTTTTGCAGCAGATATATGTATTAGTGTATTGTAATGCCAATGAGTAAGAGCTTGAATATGTTCTTCATGGGGATGGGCCTTGGTTCTGGGCATGATTCTCATATTCCTCTTCTTCCATGTCATTAGGCAAGCGTGCAGCATATAATTGCAAAGTTTCATATTGGTACTCTTTCTGGGTGATGGTTGTGTCAATCCATATCTGTATAAGTCCCATTGCGCAGGGAACCACACAACAACCACAAGTGAGCAAAATGGCAAATACGTTACCGATTGAAGTCATCACAGAGAAGACTATGCCTTTCCATCTTCCGAACCACGACTGAAGCCAGCTAGTAAGCTGGGTTTTCCATTCCTGAATTTTCTGCTAGTTTTTATGACAGGGGGTTAACTGTCCCATCAGATGCCATATTATTAGGGATGAAGGTGCAGCAGGCAGTGCCAAACATTTTACAAACACCCCCTTCTTTTGCTAGTAGCAGGTCAAGGGCCATGAATGGTTTGCCACATTATCAGACTTCTCTCTTGTATACGTCACAAATCTTTGTTGGTTATGGTAGATATAATTTATCCAGTCAACATTCTTATTTATTGTCACCCACCAGGTGAACATAAATTTAAATTCTGCAGCAATTTGATTTCTGGCCTTGAACTTGTCTGGTAGTGCACTGGGTACTCCAATGGAGTCAATGTCAAAGCTGATCTCTTAGATTGGATGAAGGCCTTTGTGAACTTGTCCCTTAATCTGTTTTGTGTATTCTCCTAGATCAGGGTAGGTATTATTATAATGGCAGTGATATGGATCAAGATTAATATGGACTTTCACATCCCACACCATCCTGGACTTCTGAAGGGGTGTCACAGTCTATGTTAGGGCATCATTCTGGGGATCCCTTCCTGCTTCCCCAAGGCCCCTCTAATCTGTCTGAACACGGCAGTATCTTCACTGGGTTTGAGTCGAGTAAAACTATTGGTATCACTCCTCTTTGTAGCCAGAATTTATGTAGCATACAGGTACGTGGTTACACAGGTTAGCAGTTAGGTTCCCAGGAAGGTGCCGATAGAGGGACTCTCTTGCAGTGGGTCAGATGTATCCAGGGGGTCTTTTCTGCAATTTTCACAGCTGTCGCAGTAGCCAACAAAACTTGGTAAGGACCTTCCCACTTGGTGTCCATCAAGTTTTTATTTTTGATAATTTTAATGGGCACTCATTCTCCTAGTTTTATCAGTGTAGGTAGTTCCTGGTGTTTCTGTATAAGGAGTCTCTAGTCAGCAAACTCTGTACCGGTTGTTATCTGTTGTCATCAGGATAGGTACTTGGTAGATACTTTCTCTCATTATATATCAGGGCACGTTTGTGCTTTGTCCGTCTCCACAGGCACGTACGGAGCAGAAATACGGTCATCATCAGGATCTGCTGATAATTTAGCTGGATCACGATCAGGAGTAGTGGACGTGATTAGTGTTAGATCTTCATCTGTAAATTATGTTGTACTGGTAGACTTGGGTGCAGTTTTCTGTACAAATGAACGAATATCACCTTGCTTTGAGGCCTAATGCTTCTCCTGCAAAGTTAGGTTTTGCATGATGTGCAGCTGCATAAGATTCTGCAAAGTGAAGAGTTGCTGTTCGGCAAAAGATATTACACTTTCAAATGCTGCAGTAGCTCTCTGCCAGGACACTTTTTCTACCTTACACCCGTCGTCATCACTCTCTTTCTCCTCTGCAACATTCTTTTTTCCACGATTCACAAAACCTTTGATTATTTCTTCTGTGTTTAGTGTATGAGTGACTTGATTAACTTCACCCATAGCTGCATCCACAGCAAAACAGTTGTTGAGATTAATTTTCTCATTAGCAGTCAATAAACTCACATATTTCATCATAAATGCTGCTATTGACAGTTGAACTATTGATTTGAACCTCCTCTAAGTCAACGGAGGAGGAGGATTCCTCAGGCATGACAGCTTGCCACAATTTTCTCCAACATTTCTGTAATGTTTCACTTGCCACATAATCCTAAGCACAATTTGGGACCGGTTTTGACATTTTTGTGGTCACAAGATGGAGTGGGGTCAATTTATAAAAGACAGTCTGGAATAAAAATTAAGAAGAGTCACCAATTTGGCCTTATTAAATCAAATATTTACAGATGACTAGATAGATAGATAGATAGATAGATAAATAGATGAATAGATACTGTACATTCCCCATTGAAAAAAATGGAACAATCATTGAGTCTTTAGGCTAAAATTAATAATACTTTTCATACTGTATTTTGTTATGCCTCACAGTTTATTTTATAGAAACTCTAGCAACGGTATACAGTACAATATTTATTATGTTTTATGATATGTTACTTACTTTGTAATGTTGCTATGTGATCTTTATAATTGTCTACAATAAAAATCTCAAAACTAAGATGGTAATTAATAAAATTAGAATAAAAAAATCTATTGCACAATGCCCAAACTGTGTCCACAAGCACACTGCCACTTTAAATAATTAAACATATAATGACTCACCTCCAAATTCAAGGTCATTTAATGTCCAGATCTGCTGTGCTCAGTATTTAATGTCTAGATCTGCTGTGGTCCCTCCGGTTATCGGAGATTCCGGTGGCGCATTAACAATTCCAGATGCGGAAGTTGTCGGTTACGCAAAAAAGATGCCGATTGCTTGAGAGTTTCCGGTTGACAGGGAAAACACGCGGTTTCTGGTTGCTTGAGAATTCCGGTTAGTTGAGTACCAGATAATCAAGTGTTTACTGTACAACTACCAATAAAGCTCTAAAATATTTCCTTAACTCATAATATAATTCACATCTTATCATGTTTCTTTCTTAGAGGTTTAGAAATACCTTGAAAAGATTGTCATAATTGTTTATTCATTTGCACCATGATCATCATCTGAGCTGAGGATGGACCTGGAAGAATAGATGTCACAATATTATAGTATTTATCCAACATGGATAAACAAAACATAACACATAAAATAACTTCACCTTGTTAAACCTTTATAATAATGAATTCTATTGAACAGATACTTTTGCACCTAAATATTACAAAACAAAATGTATTGTGCTACTACAAGTATCTCAAACGAGATATATTGGGTATTTACAAAATTGTTCTGGTAAAAGTAAAACAATATATATTCTACCAAGGCATTTTGTGTATACGACCTTGAATAGAATAATCAGTTCTGTAAAGATTGGATTTTGGTCAGTGTACCAGTAATGAAATAAATACAGAGCTTCAATGAATTTAATATCACATATATAGTTGTGAGCGTACGAGTCGTTGCTCACGCTTGCGGGCTCGCGTCGCGAAGCGTGGGCCCGCATTTGCGGTGGTGGAAGCTCAACGTCGGCTGTGTTAACACACACATACACACACACGACTTTTTAACAGAATAAACCCAACCGCCCAGCCAACAAAAACCCAACAACGTCCCCGCAAATGCGGATCCTCGCGAAGCGAGGGTCCGCATTTGCGGTGGTGGGAGCATCCCAACATCGGCTGTGTTAACACACACATACACACACACACAACTTCATAACAAAAAAAAACTCAAAGTCGCCTCACACCCGCTTACACCCAGACACCCAGACGCAAGACTTAACAAAAAAACAGTAAAAAAGGCCCTTCACACGCTCTTAACACACATACGCACGACTTAGAAACAAATACACTGCGTCGTACACGTAAAAGCTAACTGCGTATATCGCAAAAAAATACGGCAACATCGCAACAAAATACGGCCGCATCGGAAAAAAATACGGCCGCGAAAGACCCATTCCAACCGCCGCGCATCAAAACATCACAAACAGAAGAAATAAACACAACAAACACATAAAAAGCTTACTTACAGCACGGGGGGGCATCCAGCACCTCCAAAACTTCATTTACACGTCCATTTAAGTCCAAAACAAAGAGTTTAAACGGACGAAAATCGGCTAAGCAAGAGAAAAAATGGCCGCCGAACAAAACGAAAACGAGGCTCCAGACGTAACTACACTACACTTACTCGCAATAATGAAACACATACTATGCGGAACGGATCACACTCATATTAAACACCATTTTAACCACTACTACGCACAAAATGGCGGATGGAACGCAAATTGGAAGCTGAAACGCAAATAGCGCATGCGTATTGCGTTCTAACGGTCTAACTTTCCAGAATGTTCTACAAGTTTATAATTACTGCCTATTTGACAGAGAAAAATACATTTCTCCTCAGGTGATGAACAGAGTGACTTCAGACATAACTGCTGCTAAAACTTGAGAAGATAATTTACTACTTTACATTGTGCAAATTACAACTGAGAGGTACGCAATAATATATTACATTTTATTATCAAGACAGGACATCAAAAAAAAAAATTAAATAAGAAAAAGAGGTTTATGTATACTGACAAGTGACACGCACATTTATGTGTATAATGTATACTGACATGTGACACGCACATTTATGTGTATAATGTATACTGACATGTGACACGCACATTTATGCGTATAATGTATAGTGACATGTGACACGCACATTTATGTGTATTGCCCCTGCAACAAAATTATCTTAAAACAAACTAAATAAACAACTACATTTAAATTACATTAGAAAAAAATAAGTTGGGACTATTAAAATATGAGTCATGTATACTGATATGTGACACGCACATATATGTGTATCATCTATAGTCACATGTCACACACACATTTATGTATGTTGGCCAAAAATACAAATAAGGTTAATTTAACAATTAAAATATGATTCATGTATAGTGATATGTCACACGCACACAAAAAAAATTACTTTCAACTATGGAAATGTGCTTCATGTATGTGACATATGTGTGTAGCCCCCACCAAAAAATAATGTTAATTCAAAATAATTACAGAAGTATATTTCAATGAAATTAATTTACTGCAATTCAATAGATCACCTAAAGCTCAATCTTTCTACTTTTTTTAATATTCAAACAGACTCTGCATCAACAGCGTCTCTCAACAATTTGCACCGTGCATTGTGAAGCACAATCCCTTTTAAAGAACACCAACAAAGAAGAAGAGGTAAGATACAAAAATACTTTAAATGCTGAAAAGGCCATGCTTTGTTAAATACAAATAAAAAAATCTATAATTCACTATTTCACTTTATTTTTCAAACAGACACTACAAGAAGACCGGCGGATTAAGATTGGCAGGAGGGGACCCTCTGTCATTCCACACTTCAATCAAGGTAAAGTATTAAGTATAAAAAAGAACCGAACCATGAGCCTTATTCAATTGTGAGTTGGCCAGTTGAATAGGGCTTTATATAAGCACATAATAGATTTTTTAGACAGACATTTTTAGTTACTGAACTTCTAACCACAATCAAGGTCTTCACTAACTAAAAACTTCTGTCAAAAAATATTTTATGTGCTTATATAGAGCCCTATTCAATTGGTCAAAACGCAATTGATTCAGGACCTAAATATGTTTAATGGCCGAGGGCCTCATTCAAATGTGATTTGCCCATTTCAATAGGGCTCTATATAAGCACAGAGCATATTTTTGAACAGAAGTTTTTAGTTAAAAACTTCTGTAAAAAAAGATGCTCTGTGCTCATATTGAGCCAAATTCCATTGCGAAAAACCAAATTCAGTGAGGCCCTCACAATATAACAAATCCAGCAACCAAAGGCCCTCATTCAATTTATATTTTGGACAATTCAATAGGGCTCGAAATAAGCACATTTAGAACCCTATTGAATTGGCCAAACTGCAATTGAATGAGGGCCAAAGGATGCAACATATGGTACACACAAACTGGTACACGCAAAACAGGATTGTAACAAACACATAGCAAACTAAATTCATATTCTTTTTGTTTAACAACCTATAACCATTAGAAAAAACACTACATAAGTATAACAAAAGTGGTGCCCATCAAACAGGATTGTACGAAAACTCACACAAACACATAGCAAACTACATTTAAATTCTTATTTAATGTTTAACAACCTATAAGCCTTAGAAAGAAGCCTAAATAAGCATACCAACATTGGTGCGCACCAAACAGGATTGTATGAAAACTCACACAAACACATAGCAAACTACATTTAGATTCTTATTTTATGTTTAACAACCTATTAGCATTACAAAACAACATTAATAAGCATACCAACAGTGGTGTGCACCAAACAGGATTGTATGAAAACTCACACAAACACATAGCAAACTACATTTAGATTCTTATTTTATGTTTAACAACCTATTAGCATTACAAAACAACATTAATAAGCATACCAACATTGGTGCCCACCAAACAGGATTGTATGAAAACTCACACAAACACATAGCAAACTACATTTAGATTCTTATTTTATGTTTAACAACCTATAAGCCTTAGAAAGAAGCCTAAATAAGCATACCAACAGTGGTGCGCACCAAACAGGATTGTATGAAAACTCACACAAACACATAGCAAACTAAATTTAGATTCTTATTTTATGTTTAACAACCTATTAGCATTACAAAACAACATTAATAAGCATACCAAGGTACAGTATAACAAGTAAAAAAAGAGAAAAATTAATTAATATTCTTCTTTAATGTTTAACCACCTATAAGCCTTAGAAAAAAGCCTACAGAAGCATACCAAAATTGCGGCGCACCAAAAAGGATTGTAGAAAAACACAGAAATAATGGCATTTTTTCATTAATACAAAGACATTCAAATAAAATTACATTTTCATTTTTATTTTATAACAGATACTGCGTCAAGAACATCGGAACAGGAGTTGGAACTGAGGACCACACCAGAGGACAAGGACTTTCAACAGAGGACTACACCATCGGACGAGGACTTTCAACACAGGACCAGACCATCGGACGAAGGCTTTCAACACAGGACCAACAAAGAATTTTGCTTGAAATCAAACTTCAACCAAGGTACAGTATAAAAAGTAATATCTATCATCTATCTATTATTTGTCTTTTAGGGCCAATAATCTTTAACAGTAAATACAAACTTCAATGTAAACTTAAAAAATAAATTGGCATAGTCCAAAAAAGTCTAAAAACACAGAATCTATACAATTTGTCATTGTAACATTCCAGTCCTAAACCCTAATTTAATTGCCATTTGACAAATTGAATAGTGCTGTAAATAAGGACATAACATCTTATTGAAAATACCTTTTTAGTTACTGAAACACTTGCTTTTGGATACATGTTTAATAAATAAAAATTTCTTTAAATAATTATCTGATGGCCTTATTTAGACTTTTATTCAATTGACCGCATTGAAATTGATTAAGTATAAAATGTTAACACACTATTGATAACTATTTGTCATGAAAAACAACTTAACATCTCAAAATAAACTAATGGTACATTATTTTATTTTTACAGATTAACATGGCTGATAACGAGAGTAAACAAGAAAAGAAAAGACGCCAAGCTAGAGAACGACGACAGAGAGCAGACAGCCAGCAGACACCGGAGAAGAAGGAAATTCGACGAGAAAAAGAACGCAAAAGAATTGCAAGCAAAAGACTGTCACTTGCAGAAATTAAAGATATGTCAAAAAAAGCAACAAAGAAAATAAAGCATTTACAACCTGTTGCTCAAACATCAGATGACATTTTACCAGAAAAAATACAAGAGATACCAAAAAAAGCAACAAAGAAAACAAAGCATTTAGAACCGTTTCATGAAACATTACATGACATTTTACCTCAAACAATACAACATATACCAAGAAAAGCAACGAAAAAAACAAAACATTTAGAACCTGTTGTTGAAACATTATATGACATTTCACCTGATGAATATGAAAGTCAAAATCCTATATGCTTTGCAAATTGTCCTCTACTCAAGTCTTTAGCAGTAGAGGTTCATAGTTGTGGGGACATGACTACTCAATGTCAGTTTTGTGAGGCTTATTATTTTAAACAGGAGAGACCCAGAGATGGACAATTTATTAGTTGTTGTCAAAAAGGCAAGTTCAAACTTCCAGAAACGAAAGAATTTCCAATTTATTTACAAAATATTATGACTGAACCTACTTTTCCAAACTACCAAAATTTTAAGACAAACATAAGATCCTACAATAGTGCCATATCCTTTGCATCCATGGGGGCAACATTAGCTGCTAATGTACCAGGACATGGTCCTTACTTTAAAGTCCAAGGACAAATTTATCATCGCACTTCCCATTTACATCCAGAGGAAGGAAATAAAAGAAAATTCGCTCAACTATATGTCCTAGATACAATGGAAGCTGTTGACCAACGTATGCAGATGGAAGAAAATAAAAAATGCTTACCCACTGTTTTCATAGAGCTAAATAACATTATGGACAACAATCCCTACAGTAAAGCTTATAAAAAATTGGCAGAAGTAGAAAATGAACAACTACTTCATGCACAAACACATCAATTACCAATGCTGAAGGTTAATATGGTGCTTAAAAGAGACAGACATACTGATAAACGTCGTTATAACTTGCCAACAACAAATGAGGTTGCAATGGTGTTTCAGAATGATGAAGGAGAACCACCATTTCAAAGAGACATTCGAATATATCCTAGAAATGAGGACCAACCGTTTATTAATATGAGTATCTTAAGTCCAAATTTAGATCCAATGACATATCCCATCTTTTTCCCACACGGAGAAGCAGGTTGGCAACCAAAATTAACTCTTCCCAGTTACCCAAATGCTAAAGCCAGAATCCGAAATAATGTTTCTATGCTTGAATTTAAAGTAGCTCAAATTGCCATTCGCAATGTATTTAATCCAATTTTATGTGGTGGGAAACTAACACAACAATGGATTATTGATTCATATTTGCAAGTTGAGGCAAATAATTTAAACTTTATCAAATATCAACAAGATAAACTCTGTGTAGAACAATATTCTGGACTCATGGACTATGTTGCTGACGTGGCTACAAGCAGAGACATGACAGCTGGCAAAGCCATCATTTTACCATCTTCCTTTCAAGGATCTCCTCGGAATATGAGAGAAAGATACAATGATGCTATGGCTATTGTGACAAAATTTGGCAAACCCGATCTATTTGTGACATTTACATGTAATCCACAATGGCCAGAAATTACACTAAATCTACTTCTTGGACAAACTGCTTCAGATCGACCAGATTTAGTAGCCAGAGTTTTTAAGATTAAATTAAATGAATTAATACGTGACTTCACTATAAATCAGTTATTTGGCAAATGTCTTGCTTATGTATATACCATTGAATTTAAAAAAAGAGGCCTTCCACATGCACATCTTCTAATAATACTTCAAGAAAAAGATAAATTAGATACTTCAGACAAAGTGGATGCAGTCATTGTTGCTGAACTACCAGATCCAGAACTATATGGTAGACTATATGAGATTGTTACTCATCGCATGATTCATGGACCCTGTGGTGACCTTAATCCACAATCACCATGTATGGAAAATAATAAATGTTCCAAAGAATTTCCAAAAGATTATAGAGACAAAACCTATGCCAATTGTGATGGATATCCACTTTATAAAAGAAGAGAAGGAGATAGTGCCATTATTCGTGGAAAAAAAGTGGACAATAGATATGTAGTACCCTACAATCCACATTTACTCATGAAGTACAACGCCCACATCAACGTAGAAGCCTGCACTTCCATCAAATCCATTAAATATGTCTACAAATATATTTACAAAGGTTACGATGCAGCTACTGTAGTCGTCAAAAGTGCAGACAACCCTGAAAGTAGTGAGTTAGTACATGATGAACTTGCATCTCATGTAGATGCTCGCTATGTCAGTGCGCCAGAAGCTATGTGGCGGCTTTTAAAATTTGAAATGCATGATAGATCACATGCAGTATATAGGTTAGCAGTACATTTGCCACAACGACATTTAGTCTATTTCCATGCTGGAAATGAAATGAATGCATTGGCCCAAAGTGAAGATCGTCACACTACACTAACTGCATGGTTTGCATTAAATTCCACTGATGCTGAAGCAACACAATACTTAAATATTGAAATTCCATATCACTATGTTTTTGTGAATGGATTATGGAGACCAAGAAAAACCAGAGGCAATAAAATTATTCCAAGAATTTACACAGTCAGTCCAAGAGATGTGGAACGTTTTTGCTTACGGATATTACTTTTAAATGTTCCTAGAGCACAAAGTTTTGAACACTTAAGAACTGTTAATGACATTGTATATGAATCCTTCCATTTAGCTGCAAGACATAGAAACTTACTCGCTGATGATGCAGAGTGGGAAAGATGTTTAGAAGAAGCAGCACAATGTCAAATGCCACGACAGATGAGAGAACAATTTGCTTTTATTTGTATCTTCTCAAATGCTCCAAATGCATTAGCTTTGTGGGAGACTTTTAAAAGTAATATGGCTTAAGACTTTATGCGACGATACAATGAACCCATTGCACACTTAAAAGCGTTAATGGAAATCCAAGAAGTCTTTTTAACTCATGGATTAAGTTGTGCAAGTTTTAATTTGCCTGATCCAGGTCTTATAGATGACATTAACTTTGAAGACTATGACATTCAACTACAAGCAGAAAGAACAGAAGAAAGACTTGCAACTTTAAATACACTACAATTGCAAGCATTTCATGCCATTAAAAATGCTATAGATGATGACATGGTGACAGAGCGTTATTTCTATCTTGATGGACCTGGCGGATCAGGAAAAACATATTTGTACAATTTATTAATGAGTTCAGTACGAGCACAAGGAAAAATAGCAATGGCGTTTGCCACTACTGGAATTGCTGCACTTTTATTAGAAGGTGGAAGAACTGTTCATAGTGGATTTAAACTGCCAGTGCCTATTTTAGAAAATTCTGTGTCAGATATTCGCATGACATCCTTACAAGCAAAGAAATTGAAGAAATGTAAATTAATTATAATAGATGAGGCCACAATGATGTCATGCTATGCCCTCCAATGTATTGACCGTTTGCTTCGCGAAGTCATGGAGAATATTTTTCCATTTGGTGGAAAGGTAATGTTGTTGGGTGGCGATTTTAGACAAACATTACCTGTCGTTGTACATGGAAATCGAACTGACATTATCGAAACATGTATAAAGTCAAGTACAGTATGGAAACATTTTACCCATCTTCAACTGCAACAAAATATGAGATCAGAAGGCCAAACTGATTTCAATGATTGGCTTATTAAAATTGGAGAAGGCAGAACAGAAAAAATACTACATTTACCTGACGACACTGTAGAGATCCCACCTCATATGATTTGTCAACAAGATATTATATCGGCTATATTTGAAGGGAGCATAAATAACGAAGAATATTCCGAGCTTGCCAACCAAGTCATACTGACGTGTAAAAATAAAGATGCATTAATCCTCAATAATGAAATCTTAAAAAAAATGTATGCACCACAAAGAAATTATCACAGTGCTGATTCTGTACTTGCTGATGACAATGAAAGTCAGGCTAACTTTTCGACTGAATTCATAAACTCTTTAACTCCTTCTGGAATGCCACCACATATTTTGCAGCTAAAGAAAGGTGCAATTATCATGTTACTGCGAAATATGAACCCCAAAAAAGGCCTATGCAATGGCACAAGATTAATTGTTCAACAATTAAAGGACCATTTTATAGATGCTGAAATTTTAACTGGGACCCATAAAGGAGAGAGAGTTTTCATACCAAGAATAGATTTAGCACCAAGTGAAAGTAGTCTCCCTTTTATACTTCAAAGAAGACAATTTCCCATTATTATGGCATTTGCCATGACCATTAATAAATCACAAGGTCAAACTTTCAAATCGGTGGGTATTTTCTTGGAAGAGCCAGTTTTTGCACATGGTCAATTGTACGTTGCGTTGTCACGGTGCAAAAATCCACAGGCTATTAAAGTTTACATTGAAAACAATGAAAGTCAAGGTGATTTATTAGAAGATGGACGTATTTTTACTAAAAACATTGTCTACTATGAAGTACTATAACTTTGAAGGATACAAATTAAAGATGCCAAGATTTTTTTAAAGCATTGCAAAATACATAACAATTGGTTGTTTAATTCAGTCATAATTAATGGAAGTCATGTTTATGAATGATTTGCCTCACAAAATACTTGCCTTGGATTGTTAGTAAAAATTATGTTAAAATGTTAAGTCACTATGTTAATGTTTCTAATGTTACAAGTTTAAAAAATATATTTTCAAGTTATTTCATTCAACAGATTACAAAGTGGATGTTAAGAGGTCAAGCACCTTTTAAGTCACAATGTTAATATTGTCTGTTATCTTAAGATTACTACCTACATTAATGTTTATCGCCAGTTTATGTGCTCAGTAATAAATTACTTTAATTACGTACGTTTTAAGAAGAGTTTTACTGTATGCCTTCCTCTACATTCAATGTATATTCAAGTTAACAATTATTGTGATAGAAATTGAATTTTAATACTGATTAATTTAAATGTCAATTGTTTTTACATTCAAATGTTAATACTTTTAATAAAAAATTAGGTTACAAAATGTATTCACTATGTTCCTGTTTATAATGTTCAAAATTATACCAATGTTTTGTCAACTTCTAAACTTACATAAAAAATAAAGTTCAAGTTTAAAAATATATACTTTGATGGTTATTGCTTACATATATTTTAAACTTCATGTTAAAATTCGCGACGTTTAAAGAAGGCTTTTTACTTTTTGCTTTCCTATTCATTCAATGTATATTAAAGTTAACAATTCTTCAGATACTAATTACATTTTAAAAAACCATTACATCAACATTTTACAAAAATACACGTTCATATTAAAATACTTACAAGTGTCAAAAATATATGTTAATAACTAAACAACTTGACAAACATATACATCACATTGCCGTCATTTTTTGACGGGCAAGTCGCTAGTATCTTTATATTTTTGATAATCCAGTATTTTACCAATTACTTTATTTACTTGTAGCCAATTTTCTCAAATATCAACCTTAAAAAAAAAAACATTTAACACAATTATGAACCAGATTAATAAAACCTTAATTCTAATTGTCCAGCAATTTGATTACACTGTCGGTCAGATATAATATAGATACAAAAATGCAATGATATAATTTGGACACTATTTTCCTATATTAATACCAATATTTAACATACACCATTAGAGGAGATCAACAACAGATCTTCTCTTTCAAGCATGACAATCCGTACATACATGATGTCCTCACACATCTTCATAGATAGATCTCAATCTAGCTCACACACTTCCAAACACTGTAAACATATGTTCAAATACACATTTAACAATAACACAGAACAGAGGACCAATCTTCCTCTTCGTCAATTTCTCACACAGCACTTGCTGCACACAGTACTCATACTTACATTCATTGGACCACTTCATTCGTGATTCACTCCTTCTGCCATGTTGTTTCACTTCAATGCTGTTCGAAACTAAAGTAACAAATTTTAATTCCATTTTCAAACAATCAATCAGCACCACTACGCAGAACCCAGTCTAGACAAAACTCGCCTTTCTAGGGAGGCTCACCTTTATTATCTTTAATATCTTTATCGACTTTCTAGGGAGGCTCACCTTTTTAATCTATATTCTCTCCATTTCTAGGTAGGCACACCTATTCTTGTCATTACAGGAAGGCAACTCCTCTCTTAAGCTATATCAACTTTAATTAAAATCTACAGCGCTTCTTAAAGTAACACCTCATCAGGTACAATATCTCTTAATATATCCTAACCCTAGTATCAGGAACTAACACCTTTGCATGTTAAAATATCAAAATAAATTGTACTTCTATTCACTTCAAACACAGTATCTTATCATATAAAAAAAATCCATATACAGGGACACATGAACACAACATGAACACTTCACACAAGACCGCCCTTTCTCCTGCTTCTGCTATCATTAGCACTCCAAACCCTCCTTCCTAATCTTAGCATAAGGCCCTGGCTTGCTCCAGAAGAGGTTGGATCTTCTTTCATAGCCTGTGAGGTGTCAAAATTGGAGTCGAAAAGAGTGGGTGGGTCAATAGGCATGATGTTCTCCATGTCACTGAGTTCCACCCACTTGGATGGGGCTGGTTTGAACACCCTTTTTTATTTTAGTTTGTTCTAGCTCTGTAACTGTATAAACGTTTGGCTTCAATGTCCTCGTTAAACACTCCACAACCGACATCTAACACAGGACCCCTTGATGAAATACAAGAAACGTGTGTCGGGTTCACGTAGGAACGCAGTCGCGGGTCGATGACGTCACTGCTGTGCATCTAGACCGCGGTGTGCTAAGCAGAGAGCTAGCGTGGTTTTCTCCTCAGGCCCATAGTTTAAAGTCCCTTCCCCAATGGTTAGAACTGAGCTATTTAGCCATAATCTACGTTTAGAAAGGCATAGTTTTACTAGTCAGATCCTGAAGAACCAGGCAGTATTTATTTTTCAATATTAAGGCAATATTGGGTCTACATCTCTATTGGCCCACACTGTCACTCTAGGACAGCAATACATATTATTAAACTGTCCAGTCTTGGGACTTCAAAAATATTTTGGGGAATTTATTCCTTAATACTGGGTACAGTGGCTGCTATTTAATTCCAGCAGTAAAGCTGGATTACCTCACGTTCAAGCCTATACAGCTCGCTATATACACTATATTTATATACTAATCACTTATTTATGTGCACATCAATAGCTGTGCACCTCATGAACTATTAGCATTTGGCACTTTATACTTTGCACTTTTTTGCACGATATTCACTTTATCTGTGACCAACACTAGCACTTTACATTGTATATAGCTTGTATATAGCCGGTCCACTTAGGACTTATTTCCTTTTGTACAGATACCCAAACTGCCATTTAGCACATTACTACCTCTCTGCTACCTATGTGCATATATTTAATAAGGATTTTAAATACCATTAAATGCTAAGTTTTATTATTTCGTTTATTCTCTCTTTTTTCTAAGATTAGGATAAGTAGGTGTGCCCTACAATAGGATCCTTTTTCTCCCTCCTGTGTGTATTTATTATTTATCCTAAGGAGCACCCTATTCTAATAATTCTATTTGGTACTTTAGTAGTATACCTGAGCCACCCCAACCCACTTTTTTGCAAAGCGCATGAGGCCACAGTAAAGTATGTCCGGGGGCAGTAAATATCAACACAATACTTCTTAGTAGGTTAGCAGATATACAATGCTCTGGCTATTGATCTACATGAATAACTCATTTTACTACATCATTCAATTATAAAACCTTCTTTTCTAAATATTTCTGAATCATGACTAAATAACAAAAACTGACAAATTCTTACTGTCAACTCCCACAGAATACAAAACCAAACAGATTCCATCTCACCAGTACAAACACCGCCACGGACACCATCCAAGGACCTTTAAGCACAGCCCCACGTTGGGCACCAAACTGTTGTAGAAAAATACCCATACTCACACATACTTTGTACTTCAAAATCAGTCATGGTAACAAAAACAGATTATTCTGGTAATTTTCTCATTAATATAGTTTATTTAGACAAATGTGAATCAGTAGCAAAAACACACCTAAATGGCTGCCACTGACTCACTCACTGAACTGCTACTACTGACAGAAAAAATATTCCATCACAGCTTTTATATTTGTTTACATAAGACACATGGTACAACCCATCTAGCAGCCAATGACAGTTTTTTTTATATATGATATCCAAAAAGAATGTAACACATACTTTGTTAAAATCTGTGTATATATCTACTTTATATGATACACTTCTGTGTAGTAAATAACGCTTATTAGACATTGGAGATTACTGAAAATACATACCTGCTATGTCTAGACCTGTGTACTTGTCTCTAACTGAAACTGCTAAGTCATGAGTCATGTAGACTTAACAATTTCATACCTAATGGATTACAATGGAAAATGACTGTTTCTGGGCTAAAATTCACAAGTGTCACAAAAGTTATGAATGACGTTTGGTGTAATGTGAGTTTTTAAGGTCCGGTTTGGGCCTATATGGTACCGCTTGGTATTTTATGGTTTTTAAGGTCCGGTTGCGGCCTATATAGTCCCGCTTGGTGTAATGGGGTTTTTTAAGGTCCGGTTGGGGCCTATATAGCCCCGCTTGAAATTTTAAGGTATTTTTCAGGTACGGTTGGTGCCTATATGGTCCCGCTTGGTGTAATGTGGGTGTTTAGGGTCCGGTTGGGGTCTATATGTTACCGCTTGGTATTTTAAGATTTTTAAGGTCCGGTTGCGGCCTATATGGTACCGCTTGGTGTGATGTGGTGTTTTTCAGGTCTGGTTGGGACCTATATGGTCCCGCTTGGTGTAATGCGGGTTTTTAAGGTCCGGTTGGGGCCTATATAGCCCCGCTTGATATTTTAAGGTATTTTTTAGGTAAGGTTGGTGCCTATATGGTCCCGCTTGGTGTAATGTGGGTGTTTAAGGTCCGGTTGGGGCCTATATTGTCCTTCTTGGTATTTTAAGGTTTTAAAGGTCTGGTTGGGGCCTATATGGTCCCGCTTGGTGTAATGTCGGTTTTCAAGGTCCAGTTGGGGCCTATATGATCCTGCTTGGTGTAATGTGTGTATTTAAGGTCTGGTTGGGGCCTATATGGTCCCGCTTGGTGTAATGTGGGTTTTTAAGGTCTGGTTGGGGCCTATATTGTCCTGCTTGGTATTTTAATGTTTTAAAGGTCCGGTTGGGGCCAATATGGTCCAGGTTGGTGTAATGTGTTTTTTTAAGGTCCGGTTGGGGATTATATTGTCCCGCTTGGTATTTGAAGGTTTTTTAGGTAAGGTTTTGGCCTATATAGTCCCCCTTGGTATTTTAAGGTTCTAGAGTTATGTTTGGGCCTATATGGTCCCGCTTGGTATTTTAAGGTTCTAAAGGTCCAGTTGGGGCCTATATGGTCCAGCTTAGTGTAATGTGAGTTTTTTTAGGTACGGTTTTGGCCTATATAGTCCCGCTTGGTATTTTAAGGTTTTAAAGGTGTGGTTAAGGCCTATATGGTCCCGCTTGGTTTAATGTTGATTTTTAAGGTCCGGTTTGGGCCTATATAGTCCCCCTTGGTATTTTATATCTTTTTTAGGTACTGTTTGGGCCTATAATGTTCTGATTGGTGTAATGTGGCTTTTTACGATCCGGTTGTGCCCTATATAGTTCTGCTGGTATTTTATGTTTTTTTAAGTATGGTTTGGGCCTATATAGTCCTGATTGGTGTAATGTGGGTTTTTAAGGTCCGGTTGTGGCCTATATAGTCCCGCTTTGTATAATATGGGTTTTTTAGGTATGGTTGGGGCCTAGATAGTCTCGCTTGGTTTCATAAGTGTTTTTAAGTACAGTTGGGGTCTTGCACTCTCTGATTTGTTTGTATATCATTATATTATATCACACCCAGGTCCAAACACTCTGCAGCTGGAGACTCTTTTGGATTACTAAGCTTGAAGACACTGCAAGAAGGAGAGTCCACTGTTGGTGAGTGTCATTGCATTCATGCAGAAGAGAAATGTTATTATTTGCCTAAATCACAAGATTCTAGAATTTTTGAACAGTATTAAAAAATCAGTAGGTGGAGTCTATTTTAATGGGCGAGGCAAATATAAGTTCATTGGGCGGGTCATATAAATCTCAATATGACAACAGGGGGAAAAGTTTAAAAATAGGTGAGGTCTGTGTAAGGGGAGAAGACAAGTCCTGCTCTGGCACCCCTCCAACTTGAAAGTTCACCAGCTGCCACTGCATTTGAGGATGCCCCACAGATGCTGAATAAGGTTTAGGTCTGGAGACATGCTTGACCAGTCCATCACCTTTACCTTCAGCTTCTTTTACAATGCAGTGGTCATCTTGGAGGTGTGTTTGTGGTTGTTATCATGTTGGAATACTCACCTGTGACCCAGTCTCCCAAGGGAGGGGATCATGCTCTGCTTCAGTATGTCACAGTACATGTTAGCATTCATGGTTCCCTCAATAAACTGTAGATCCCCAGTGCCAGCAGCACTCATGCAGGCCCAGACAAAAATGTGAGGGTTGTACTCACTTTTGTGAGATACTGTAAATACATCCATGATCAATATAAGGCTTTGTCAAGTGAACGTTTTCTACCAAGAGGTTTTCATCTGACAAGTGGACATTCTTCGAGGTTAGAAGTAAAAAGATTCCACCTTAAAGAAAGAAAAGGGTTCACAGTAAGGGTGGATAATCTGTGGAATTCTCTACCAAAGGAGGTGGTGACAGCGGAGTCAATAAATACCTTTAAAATATATTTTTAAATAAAAAGGGCATTTGGGGTTATCCCGCTTAATTAGAGAGTGCATATTGATCAAGGGAGGAATCCGATCGCCAGTATCTTGGTCAGGAAGGATTTTTTTTTCCTTTTGAGACAATTGCCAATATTTCAATTTATTTTTCTGTTTGCCTTCCTCTGGATCAATTAATTAAAACTAATCCTCATATTGTAGAGGAGATCGGAGGATATCTAAAAAGGTTGAACTTGATGGACTAAGGCCTCCATTCAACTGAGCAAATTGTAGTTACAAGAGCCCATAATGGAGCCCGTAAAATAATTTGCTTTTCAATTGGCGTCCTTTAACTACCCGCAATTGGTTTGCGGGTTAAAAGCTCAAAATCCCTGTGATTGTCAAAATTGTAACTCTGACCCATCTATGCCTCTGATCTTTCAAGTCCGTAAAATGTTACAATAGCAAATCGCTCTTCAATTGCTACAGTTCCTCAAAAACGCAATTGCCTTCAAACCAGTGAATGGCAAATGTAGCCAAATATCCTACGAGTACTAGAGCGGACAAGCGGGTTTAACAACTGTTCATAGCACTGTAGAAGCAAATAAAAAAATCAATACTGCACTTTAAAAGACAGTGAAAGCTATGACATTAGAATTAATTGCAGAACAGACTCAAGCTCACAAATCTGCATGTTATCTGCAACTTTCCATGTTATAAATTGTAACTTACAGCCTTCATTAATTGATCATGATCATGCTCTGAAATGCTACTTATGGGTTTAGAGTTTTGGCCAGGTAGCTGCGGGCTTGTTCAATTTAATTGATCCGTAACTATTGCCAACCCTTTTTTTGTTAGAATAGTGAACATTTTGTGGAAAAGATTAAGGTGAATGAACACAGAGCACTAGTTAGTGAGGGCAAATGTATTGGGAGACTAGATACATTGATATGGTAGTTGTGGGCTAGAACTTGGGCTACATACTTTGAAAGATGATCATGCTTTAGCACTTTAAGAACAGGATTTGATCCTCATAAAAAGACATTAAGGGTCACATGTTGGTTTTTTTACTAATTACTATTTGCTCAGTGTACACATGGAGTGACAATCAGTTCATGGTACTCTTCTGACACAATCAGATTTCTATGGTCATTTATCGTAATTAACTACATTATATTAAATTAGTAACACTTTTAGCTAAGCATCATCATATTATTACTTTCTTTCTCCCTGCGACATTGTTGCTTTATAGCATTACAATATCATATGTCACTGTCAATTTACTTTCACATGTCTCTTTCTTTATCAAATTTAAAATTAGGCCACAAAAATATCCATCAATATTATTTTATTTGAATAATCTTTCATATCTATTACATTTTTTATATTAATTTATACATATTCTATATGTAAATGTTTTTACAATTATCTATTCAACTTCTGACTGTTTAAAAGATATACAACAGCATTGCATTTCCAGGAGATCTACACGCCACACCTCTTTAACTTGTCAGCCTTTAAACTTGGGCACCCTAGGCAACTGCCTTGTTTGTTTTAATGGTGAGGCTAGTCCATGAATCTCTCAAATGCTATTCTTGCTAAGAAAGAGCAAGCCTCACAGGTAGAAATGAAATATTAATTGGCGACTCTCTCAATGCTTGGCTGTAAATGTGCATTTTGCAGCATATTGTGAGAGAAAGAGACCTGAGGGAGCAATATTGCAAGTTTTTTTCTCTTCTCTTGCCGAAGTACCTGTAATTTTTCTTCCAAAGTTGTCGTTTTTGTTCATTTTTACTATAATCAAAAATGCTTAAGTATTCAGTTTGTTTTCACTGTATACTAATAATGCATCTTGCAGTTCTTGATAAGGCTTTTAAAATTGTACCTCACTTTATTTTGCTTACTGTAATAGACCAAAAATGCAATACAATATAATGCCAGTGCTACCCTTGCTCTTTTTGTGTAATTTTACAAAATAAAAAGAAAAGGAAAAAAGGACAAATTTGTTGATGCACGTTTAGATTTTTTGCGAAATTGGTTAAAACATAACTTTTATTTTTGTATACTAATACATTTCTGTTTCCATCCCATTGAAAAAGAAAATCCTTAAGGTACTCATTTAAAACAAATTATTAAAAAGTTAGATGCAGTAATGGTTACTATTTGGTACCAACATTTTTTGACACTACTAAAGACTGAGTTGCACAAATTGTTGCACTGAATTAAAACAAAGCAAACACATTTTTGATGTTCCTAGGAATTTAGTTTCCTTTCCTTTAATGATGATTTCCACAATATTAGGTCTATACCTACCCGTGTCAGCTCTGTGCACTGTGTCTTGTGTACAATCAATAAGTTGGTGTCTGCATCTCTCTGTGTGTTGTTCTGTAGTGGGGCTCTGCATCAACCAAGAGAGATGTACGTATTGGCGTCCAAAGATGACACAGGCTGTGTCAAAAATTAAGTGGCTTACTCTATTCCCTGCCCATTGGCTTGCTTTTTTGTAAGAATAGTATTGTTGGATTGCCTTTTCTTCAAATTTGACTCAGACCGTGACCTTACACCAACTTATGGACACTTTATTGCCATCAAAACATGTTTCCCTATGTGAGGCACAATCTGCCACCCTCTAACCATGATCAGGGGGTCCACATCAACCACCAATGGATAATTACACATATAGAATTTATAAACACAATAAACAAATAATTTTCAAGAGAAGAGAACATAAATAAATATATATGTACCAATGATGACATAATAATTACACATCAATATGTAATTTTGTAATGAATCTTGAAATATTTGACGTGCATAGAAGACTTAAAACGAATCCATCTTTTTTCTGCCTGACAAAGCTTTTAGATAATGGTACCCTCTTCTCACAAAATGAACAGTTTTGACTTTGTTATTTAAATATACAATAGATCTGTCTAACCATATAAACTTAAATATTTCCTCCTTAAGCTGATTTAATTGTGCCTGCAAATGTAACAGCTATTTGGATAATTTCAGCTATATATGGAATTTGGATCTTAAATTTTGCTTCACACAACTTCTTATTGTCCCATATCCAAAATGTGTAATCAAGTGCATTCTCAAACCTAGTCAAAGATATTATCCAATTTACAATTATCTTCCAAAAATGTCATATCCTTCCATGATGTTGAAAGTGTCCCTTTCGCGTGTCTGCAGAGTCCTGTACCAGGCATCAGACAGGAAAATTAAGCTTTTCCGCTTACTTCAAGAAGCAAATCATTTTGAAACCTATCAGCTGCAAACATTACAAATGACCAATTCTTCCAAATTCAGTGCATGATTGCAGATGTTGCCGCCTCAGTAAACTCCCTGGTGAATTGCATTATTCGTCTAGAGAATCCAGCACCATCCACGGCTGTCCTTTTATTGCCACCACCATCATCCAAAAAAGGTGAGACCTTGCAAGCACCCCCGAATATCATGCCTGCATACTTTATCTCCGGTCACCTCAGGAGGGACATTGTAGAGGGCTGTGAAGTCAACCATTTTTCATTGTTGATACCATCAACTTATACTTCTGATCCAAAGAACTCCTCCCACATCCTTTATAAGCATTCTACTCCATACCTTCATTGCACATGCCTCTTGCTGGCAATACCACCACACCTCACTTCACTTCTTTTTCTTCTTGGCCCTTGGCCCTCTTAGAAGGCTTAAATCTTTGTAGCTACCTGGCCACACATCCAGCTACTATATATATACTGTATATATATATATATATATATATATATATATATATATATATAATGTTGGCATTGGATGGGGGCCCAACACAGAGGCCCTCCATTCCCTAGCCCCACCAGTGGTGGTGGTTTGAGTGTGTTCTTGATATTCGTGCTTTTGGTTATACTAGTTTTGAGTGTAGCGAGGATGTTCTATGTAAGGTATTCCATAAAAAACAGTGGCATTTTACAGTGGAATTCTGCGTGTGGAAATTAAAATGTTGTAACATCCACACTCTTCACAAGTTATTCACAATAAAAGCTTTATTATAATTTTCACTTTTTCTTCAAACAAAGTAGCTAATATATTTCGTTTTAGGCAAATTGAGTTATCTGCATTGAGCTTCCTCATATAATGAAAGTTTTCTGTTTATTAAACACTGATAATATTGCTTTATCATTCGTCCACTATAACAGCTGATTTTTTCACTGTAAGATATATAGTTCAGCAATTCTTTTAATTCCTCTATAATTTTATTTTTTATAAAAAAAATTTTTTTTAATATATATATATATAAATGTAAACACGTACAGCCTTATTAAATTGCAATTTGGCCAATTGAATAGGGCTCTATATATGCACACAGCATATTTTTTTACAGAAGTTTTTAGTTAGTGAAGACCTTGCTTTGGGATAGAAGTTCACTAACTAAAAACTTCTGCAAAAAAAATGCTCTGTGCTTATATAGAGCCCTATTCAATTGGCCGAATCGCAATTTAATAAGGCTGTTATAACATGTAAGAAAATTACATTGTTGCAATTGATATTATAGTCACCTCCTGGGAGATAAATATCTGAAAAAAGCATATCATACTCCGGTACTATTTAAATGCATATTTAAGTTTTATGAATTTGCTGGATAAAGGAGAATCAGTAGTATGAAAACATTGTTTTGCATCAAAATATACCAAAATAAACATTATTAAACTTACCCTAAAGTTTGCTAATTCTCTTGAATTTGTTAGCAGTTGATTTGGAGAGCTAACACCCCTGAAAACCCTGCTAAAGTTTGCATAATAATTTGTTTTGGCTAATCACAGGCAACTATAACATTGTTTCAATCTGTGATGGCAGTTTGTGCAGCAAATGATAGTGTAGTCTTGTTTTACCCCTCCACAAGGAAGCAAGGAGCAGCTCAGATATCGCTTTGTGGATCTCTGCATTGTGCTGCTTTTGGCTTGAAAGTTATTATAGGGTTAAAAACTATACCTAAATACAGTGTTTCTATTGGTAATTACTGAAGCCTGTAACGTATCCTGCAACAGTTACTGCTATTAAATTGGCCTCTTTTAGCTACCCGCAATCGATCTGCGGGTTACAAGCTGAAAATCAACTGCGGTTGTCAAAATCGTAACTCCGATCCAGCTAAGCCTTCGATCTGTCAAGCCTGCAAAAGTTACAATCACTAAAATCACAAATCGCTACTAAATGGCTACAATTCCTCAAGCCCCAATTGCTTTTACACCCTTAAATGGCAAATGTAGCCAATACTACGAGTACTAGAGAGGTTTCGCAAGGGGGTTAAACACCTGTTTGTAACTCTGTAAAAGCAAATAAAAACTCATTACTGCACATTAAAATACGGGAAAAACGATGTAAGACATTAGCATTAACTGCACAACAGTCTCAAGCTCTCAAATCTGCAATCAAAAATTATTATTTTCAGGTTTTATTTCCGTGTTATATCAATCTCGGGAATCAAAATTTTAATGTATATCAGGCCGCCCACATGGTCACTTTCTTCATTCCTTTTTATTGATTTTTACATTGCTGGATTGGATCGCATAACAGACGTCTAAACGCTAATTGATTGATGTTTAAATGCCAAGGTTTACTGATTTCATGATGACAGTCTCATTTCGTATTGGCTGTTTCTAAATCGGTAGTTACATGCTTGCTTAAGTGATCATGATCATGCCCTGAAATGTTACTTACATGGTTTACTATTTGGGCTTTAAGCCATGTAGTTGTGGGCTCGTACAATCGAATTGTTCTGTAACTGTTGCAAATTTCAAGCCTGCAGACTTACGGGCTGTATAAAGGCAACTGTGGGCTTGGAATTTAATGAGGCCCAATGTAAGTAGCTCTGGTGGTGTGGAAAACAAATTTCCAGAACATGGCTGACTTTATTGTGAAAAACTCTTTTCTTGGTTGAAGCTGATCTTTTCTCACCTCTAACTTCAAAGAATGAACAGAAAGACTTTAACATACATTGATGTATTTAGTATTCCTAAGCATCCCCACTTAAATGATAAGCACAGTCACCCTTATGAGTTTGAACCACTTTACCCTTTACTGGAAACCATAGTTTAAATACAGATTCTAAAGCGTACCCTTGATCTATTAACACTGCTGGTTTACAATCACGTTGAACTGACTTGGCTAAGTACATGGAGGTTTAATGTATTACATTTGCTAGCAAATTAAGGGAATTTTATTCAATTATTATAGCAAAAAATATATGTATTATGTCTTCTAATCAATGAAACATAACAAAGGTCAAGTAACACATAACAATCTTTGGAGACAAAAAACAATTTTTGAAAAGTCAAATCAATGTAAGATCTGTTCTCTCACTGTTTTATATTACACTAAATTGTCTTTGTGCACAATTATTATTAATTTATTATAATATAAGTAGAAATAAAAGATGTAGTTACTTTTAATCCACAAGAAAAAAAGACATTCTTTATTTTACTATGTGTGGAAATATAATTTTAGCTGGCGGTGGAGGGAGAATGTCAAGGGTATAGAGAACACTGACATTTTTTAATACAATTATAGCTCGTTTCCTTACCTGTATTGTCACTAGTTAAACTATGATTAAGTACAAATCTATGGTTTTATGTGGCCATACAATAGCTACTGTTGTATTCAATTAATTTTATTCAAAGGAATGAGTATGTAACAGTCTAATGGCGTGTAATGAGTTTCTTTTCTGTTCTAAATGCTCTGTCCCACTTTGGTACACATTGATTACATTTGCAAAATTAAAATACGCAAGTAGTAACACATTCACTTTTTTTTACAAATGTTTCATACGTCTTAAATCGGTAACAGTTGTTAATAATACGTTACAGAATTAATTTGTCTTTTGCACAAAAGCAAAAGTTTTGGGTGGAAGGGCAACATGTGCAAAGTGTTTTTCGGTGGAAAACCATTTCTTTTTATGTTTCATATTTAAGTTTAATTTTATCGGATTGCCTACTTATTCATTAGACAATACAATAGAGCAAATATACTGCTATCACAAAAACCATAGTAATCTCATTATAACCTTCAGCAGGAGTGAGGAAGCTTTTTGATCTGGACCCCCTGGTTCCATCCCTTATTCTCCACTCTCTAAAAAACAATTGATTATATCTTCAAGATTGAAGCAATAATATACTTACATAGCAATTTTATATAGTTGTTGTCATGATCCCACTGACCACCAGACCTTGGGACTAATATGAACTGCCCAGGATGATTAGGATTATGAGGATGGCCATCACCCTGGCTGCTTAAAGACTCCTATCAGGACTGCCTCCTGGGAATATGTGGTTGTGGGACTGGGCTCACTATCTTTTATAGTTATTTAATGTTATATTAAGTTAATTACTGTATGTAATGCTATGCTATGCTATGTCATGTTATGTTGATTACTGTATGTTTAATTGTGTCCAGGTGATAAGGAGTTAACTGACAGTTAGAATGTTATGAGGAAGCCAGTAACTGACAGTTGAGAGAGTGATATAATCAGTCAGTTAAGTAATGTGTGTCTCTGAGGTAAAGTCTGTGCTGAATCCAGTCTGTGATGTCTCTGACAGGAGGGAAGGAAGGTAACAGCTAGCTTTAAGTGACTCTGAGAAGATTTTTATATATATATATATATATATATATATATATATATATATATATGTGTGTGTACTGAACTGCGCGCCAGCAAATCCTTTGATCTGTCAAGCCCGTAACTGTTACTTTTCAACCACGCTATTAAATTGCCACAAATTCGCTGACATTCAAGCCCGTAATCCGCAAATGGAACCAAAAAGCCAAGAGAGGATCCGCTAGGGGGTTAAAGTCCTATCCGTAGCACTGTAAATGCAAATATACACTACTGTTCTAATAAGTAAAGGGAAAGTGATGTTAGGTATTAACATAAATAGCACAAGAGTCTCAAGGTCGTAAATCTGCAATATAAAATACTTAATTTTCAGTTTAATTTCCGTGTTATATCGATCCCGGCAATCAATGCGCTAATACATATAATGGAAATTGCATGGACTAGCATATCATATTTACTGATTAATTAATATGGCATTATTTCTAGAATTCGGGTCCGATCAAAACTTGTAATTGAAACCCGTAAGGCTTTGAAATCTAGCGTCCCTATGCAGGCCTGTGGCTACCCAAGCTGGAAATGTAGGGGTTAGATGATGATTTTTGTACCCTTCCAAAATTGTGTGGAGGGGAGAAAGTAAGGTGATTTCCTGTATCTGTGCCCCACCAGTCTGTTGTGTCTCTCTGTCCCCAGGGGTGCCTAGGTACCTTGGGGCGGGATTCCCACCGATTGCTATGCCAAATTGTGAGGGACTCCCTGAAGAGGCGCCGATGCAGTGACCATCTATCTCTCCACCGCAGCTCTCTAGGTGTGAGAGAGAGACTGGGAAGGCCATCTATCGTCTCGAAGGCGTGAGAAGTTTCCAGATCACGCCTGATGGGCAGAAGGCATCCAATCCCTGTCCAGACTTCAGGGCGGTCCGTCGAGGAAGGCTCCTCTTGCTAAGGGCCACACCTGGATCCTCCACGGACATCAAACAGCGGGCAGGTGGGAGGGGAGTTCGGTGTGCTTCCTTATGGGTGTTAACCACCGAGTATAAGTGCTAATGGTCTCTTAGGTGGTGTGGAATAAAATTTGGAGCCAAAATGTGAGAATTTTGACAAGGTTTAGACGGAGCCCAGGCAAGGCACCTCCATTCACCTCTTGAGTAGGCTCCTTTAGTCTGTGGAAAACCTCTTGGCACAAAAAGATCATTTGACAAAGCCTTATATTGACTGTGGATGTATTTATATAAGGTAATCAGATCCCATCTTTTTTTCTTGAGAAAATACCCATACATGGTTATTGCTTTCTTCATAGCTTAGCCCCTCCATCCAAGTGGTGCCCAAAACTGTACTGCATATTCCAAAAGAGGGCGTACTAAGCATTTATATAGTGGCAGAATTAGGGTAGAAAGTAAATGGGGGATAAAGGATGAATTAACTACTCATGGGGGAGAAGACAGGGAGAGGGATACTATAGTCAATATGGAGGGTTTGCTAAGTAACTCAAGTACAGTGGCAAGCACTTCAACACTGCAGTCATAACAACATAAAGTGTATACTTGCTAATGCAAGACGCTTGCCTAGGAAAATGTGCAAGTTAGAATTATTACCAGTAAATCAGAAATTATGGAAACATGGGAATGACTTTCATGACTAGACTGTTAGGAAAGATAGAGGCAATGGTAGAAGAGGACGAGGGGTTTGTCTGTGTGTTATGCTTGTTCAGCTACGGGGATCAGGTTCTTGAGTATACTCAGTGATCATTATCTGGCCCAGGTAATACAAGAATCTACTAGAAATTAGGCTATCTTAGATTTAATTATTACATATAATACTGATATGGTATAAAATTTTGAAATAGGGCAACCTTTGTTAAACAGTGATCAAAACACAGTCACATTTGAGATTGAATTTAAAAAATAAAACTGTAAGGGGCCAACAAAAACTCTTAATTTTAAATGGGCAGGTGATATTGGTCTAATGGCAGCAATGCAATATATAGACCGACAAAGAATTGACAGTTAAAAATACTGAACATAAATGACATCATTCAAATTCTTTCTAAATATACATGCTTATCACCATATACCATGTGTAAATAAAAGTAAAAGGAGTAAATCAAATCCAATGTGGCATAACAATGATTTATAGATACAGAGTAAAAAACAGGAATTTAAATTAAAAACATTAAAGAAAGAGGGAACAGAGCCTGCTTTACGTGAGTACAAGGAAATCAACAATGCTTGAAAAACGCTATTAGACTGGCTAAAATAGAAAATGGAAAGGCCCCTTTTCAATTGCAAGGCGGCAGTTGACTTAATACCGGCCTTAAGTCTGCGGGCTTGACATTTGCAACAGTTAGGGAGCAATTCAATTTATCAAGCCCACAGCTACCTGGCCAAAAGCCTAAACCATAAATCATGCACCCATAAGTAACATTTCAGAGTGATTAGCGATTGTAACATTTACAGGCTTGAAAGATCAAAGGCCTAGATGGGTTAGAGTTACGATTTTAACAACCACAGGTATTTTCAGCCTGTAACCCGAAAATCGTTTGCGGGTAGTTAAAAGATGCCATATGAATAGCGAATTTGTTTACGGGCTCCATTATGGGATCCAGTAGCTAGCAATTGCTCAATTGAATAGGGGCCTTAGTTGTAAAGAATAGGAGTAACCATAATGTTTTTTTATTATATTAATGAGAAGGTCAGGAAGGAAGCTATAGGAACATTACAATGTGAAGGAGGCTGTTTGATAATTAGAGACCAGGAAAAGGGAGATGAGCTAAATAAGTTAAGGTATCACATCTGCTTTTCTTCAGTCATTCGGTACTTAGTGGTGAGCAAGTATTACAAAATTAGATATCATGGTTTGACTATAACATAAGCTAGTTCTCTCAGTACCCTTCGATGTATTCCACCAGGATCTGGGGCTTTATTAATATTTTCATTTTCTTTTTTGATTTCTTCTTGCATTAAGCAATTATTTTGTGAAGGTAGTGTAGCTCAATTTTGTTCCAGTTTCTTAACCACTGCTATCTACGCTGTATATGCAGAAGAAAAGAGCTCCATTCCATGGCCCATGTGGAAAACAATCTATACTCCTAAATCACTACCAAGCAATCACATACTATAAAGAAAACCTAAGAGAAAGACTGATAAAGTATCTAAAATCATAATCATAATTTCTAAAAGCCCATGATATCCTTCCAGTAGTGAAATCTATATTCTGCATATGCATTTTTAATATATCTTATGCATGTGGACAAATGTATGTGTGAGTTTTTGTGTGTTTTTAAATATGTGTCAATATTGTTTTTATTTTCACAGTAAAGTTTTATTGGGTAACACAACTTAATAGCAGCAGTACATTGTCACAAGTTTAGGATTTACGAAAAGAAAGTCAAAAAAGGCTAAAGGACAGATAGCCTGGTGAGAAAGAGATAGTTACATCATTATGTGAAAGTAGAGAAACATGGCAATCTGGTCATATTTGTTTGAATAAACTAAGACATATTCTTTTTTTTCTTTTTGCAAGGTTGGTATCTAAATACAATAAAAAAAATGTTTTGTTAAAGAAAATCATTGTATCAGCCTCTTAAATATAACAGAATTACCCATCTCCAACATACCATGAAGGTCAGAGAGAACACTTGAGTATGTCACCCTAAAAATGGAAAGAATAAAAAAATTGCTATCTTGTGTTTGATGATTTGTCCATAAGGACGGTCTGCAGCTAGTGTCACCCCATAAATGCAACATGTCAAAGACTGAGCTACTAATTCTTCCACTCTCTACTACAGCTTCCACTCCCCAAATATCGCTCACTGTTGACAATGCCAGCATCCTTTCCACCTTACAAGCCCTTTGTCTTGGGGTTCTACTGGACCATACCCTTTCTTTCATTCCTCAGATACAATCAATAACAAAATCTTGTCAGTTTCACCTAAAAAAACATAGCCAAAATACATTGCTATCTTACACAGGACACAACTAAAATTCTAATACATTGTCTCATCATATCTGAACTTAACTACTACAACTCACTCCTTGATGGCCTTCCCACCACTCATCTGTCTCCACTTCAATCCATAATGAATGCTTCTGCTAAACTCATCTACCATACTCAACGCTCAGTGTCTGCAGCTCCTCTCTGTCAATCTCTCCACTGGCTTCCCGTAGCCTCCAGAATAAAATTTACAATCATGACCCTAACATTTAAAACCCTTAACAACAGTGGACCCCCTTATATCTCTGCTCTTGTCTTAAAATACTCCCCCAATCACGCTCTCCACTCTGCCAATGACCTTCTTCTTTCTTTCTCTCTTATCACCTCCTCTCACTCCTACCTTCAGGACTTCTTTTGCTGCCCATATTCAATGGAACTCCTTGCCTCGCTCCTCTAGACTATCTTTCTGCCTCAAAACCATCAAACAAATTAAAAAAGCTTATCAGTTTCAGCCTTATGCACAACTTCACACTCTACAGCATTAAATCACTCAAATCCACAATCTACAGTGTAACACACAGCCACCTCCACTTGCTTGAGCCTATTGTTTTCACACTGCCATCTTGTATCACACCCAAACCTTTAGACTGTGAGTTTAATCTTGTAAGGTGCCTTTCAAACAAGCACTATATTAATTTGATTTTAAGCTCAAAGACTGGGCTCTCCATTCTTTTGTAATGTGTTAGTTTTGTTTTTGCAATGTACTTAAGCCCTGTACAGTGCTTCGTAATATGTTAGATTGTTACAACTAAGGATAATATTAATAATACCAGTATTCAATGGGTTTTGTTACCATAAAAAATCTCAAAAGAGATTCACAATTTTCTCAGAGAACCAAACTGTGAGTTAACAGAGGAATTTTAAACATTGTTCAACAAATCTTATAAGGTCTGTGATAATAGTTTATGAACCTTAATACAGTTAATTTTAGCTACAACTTTTTTTCATATCCAACATGTTTGATTTCAACTATTATGAAATGTGACTTTACATTGCTAACATTATAAATTGAATAAAGTGGGAGATATATCACAAAATTAGCTCCATGACCTGTTGCCATAAGTATTGGGCCTTAGGGCCTATCCACCATGTGGGAAAAAAATGATTCTGAGTACAATTTTGTATTAGTTCAAGATTGATTTGACATTCAAAAGAGAGTACATGTCTGGGTTTGCGCACTGTGGTATATGTGGATAAAAACTCTGTAGGACTGCATGTGCGTGTCATATACTGTCCTAACCTGGACCATGTCTCAGCTGCATATTAACAACCAAATTTTCAACTGACAAGAGGACATCCCTTGAGGTTAGAAGTAAAAAGATTCCACCTCAAAGAAAGAAAAGGGTTCTTCACAGTAAGGGTGGTTAATCTGTGGAATTCTCTACCAGAGGAGGTGGTGACAGCGGATTCGATAGATAACTTTAAAAGGGGACTAGATTTATTTCTAATTAAAAAGGGAATTCAGGGTTATCATGGATAATTAGAGAGACAGTATTGATCCAGGGAGAAATCCGATCGCCAGTATCTGGGGTCAGGAAGGAATTTTTTTTTTCTCACTTGGCTTTTTTTACTGTTTGCCTCTGGATTAATAATAATAAAAAAATAATAATTAAATAATTGATTAATAATAAATTAACAACTAAGTAATAATATTTAATCTGCATATTGCAGATCAGAGGAGATCTTTAAAGGTTAAACTTGATGGACTGAAATCCTTTTTTCAACCTAATTTCTATGTAACTATGTAACTATGTAACAATGGGTATGGAGAGAGGAGTTTTAGGAATTATGTATAATCAAGCTACATTATGGTTATTTCATATTGGGTTTTTACTTACATGTGAAGTACTCACAAATGATTCAAGGGGAGGTAAAGGCTCTTCCTCCCCATGTAGCAGAGCCAAATCAATGTCCCCCAGACAGTTGTCCTGTACTGCTATATTGTGCAGACAACAGCAGGCAACAATGATCCAACAAACCTTGTCTGGGCTATATTGTAGAGCACCACCAGAGGAATGTAAGCATCTTAAGCGCATCTTGAGTACACAGAAGATGTGCTCAATTACATTTGGCATGTCTTATGCGCTGCATTATACTTCTCCTCTGCCTGTGTTTGTGGATTGCTCACAAGGTCAACAACCACGACAAACATCCATATTCGGCATCCCCTGATGTAAAAAAAATAGGAGATGTGGATATTAATGGGATGTTGCGATGTTCGGCAAAGCATATGAACGTATACCTTTTACTTTTTTTATTAAACAAAAAAAAAAATACAAAACCAATACACATTTGAGCGCTATGGTCTGAGTGCCGTTGGAGTTTACGGACCGAGCAGAAGGGTGGAAGTCTGAGGACAATTGTTATGAGTGAAGCAGGTCTATTTCAGCAAACTGTCCTGGATTTCCTGGGAAACCCACATTTTCCATTTAATCTTATTATTTTTTATCATATTAGTTAACATAAGGTATTCATCATATTCACGATTACAGGATATGATATTGATTAGTTCTGACCATGTTGGAACTATTTCCTGCTTCTAGCATCTCACTAATAACCATTTGGATACTATAAACATTTCTATAATGAATGCTCGAGTTTCAGGGCTATATTCTGTAGGAAAAATATGGAGAATAACATTCTCTACATTAAGGGACATCTTTACCTTCAAGAGTCTGGACAATTTAACCGAACACATCCTCCAAAAGATCTGTATCTTAGGGCAGAGCCACCACATGTGAAGATCTGTGCCACCATGTGAAGATGTGAAATGACTAATTGTGGACGGAACTATATACATTGGGCCTCATTCTATTATCGGCCGTAAACTGGCCGTAAGGCTGCGATTCCTTGCGGGGGTCCCGTTACCTCGCAATTCAAATAAACGGCCCCGCAAGGATCTCCTCTTACGACCGGCCGTAAATCTTGCAACCGGCCGTAAGCTCTGAAATCTAAAAAGTCAAAAATAAATTGAAGACAGCTCTGTAAAGCTCTGTAAATGCTAGGGATCATATTGGGGGACATGAGGATTAAAAGTAACCCACTCTCAAGATTGCACATCAGCCCAAACCCGAGTTTAAATTAACTGTTTATTTTCCGGCTGCGGCGTGGGCGGGTCTGAAGTGCTCCAAGCACTCTGGACTTTTTACATGGATATTTGACGTATATTAAAAAATATATATTTTACGGATTTGAGTATAGGGGAATTTTGTGCTATTTTTGCTAACACCGAAAATCACTTTATAGTCTTCTCAAAGTGCAGGATGGCTTTATTTGGGCTATATTTCGTGCTTAATTGGTGCTAGCGGGACCTCTTTCCTGCAAGTAAGCTGCGGCTCGCTTTTAGCCTTGCAGAGAGGGTTCCCGGAGCAATTGAATTGCAAATAAGATTTTCTTACGGCCGATTTCCTTGCGGCCGTTTTATATCAAAGGATTTCCTCCGGCGCGAGCGGCCGGAGGGGAATAGAATAGCAGAATAGCTTGCGGCCGGTCCTTGCGGCCCCGCAACGGCTGCGGACGATAATAGAATGAGGCCCCATTTGTTTAGAATTTTTGAGAATAGTTCTCTATATGAGGCATTTTTTATTTGTTTCCCAGTGAATCTGAAAGCTTTATGCCAATTATCAATCGACCAAGTACTGTTGAGATCCTTTTTCCACAAGAGACTTTCCTGGGGGTTTTGTCCTTTTCTTTAATTTGTTTCAAGATATTAAAGCACTTGTATATCAAATGTGACCTGTCCACAGAGATCATTAGTTTTTCAAAAGGTTTATCTACAATATTGATTTTGAGATTAAGTTTCTTTTTCAGAACAAGTGTTTTTATCTTAATATAATCTAGTCAACATTTCTTTGGGAGGTCATATGTTGTAGTTAGTTGGTCAAAAGATGCCATAGCACCATCTATGTATAGGTCTTGTAAACAGTTCAGTCCAAAATTAGACCACAAATTAATTATTTTATCCTCATTAATAATAAGGTGGAGTGGTAATATTGGGCTAGTCAAAGAAATTAACTCCTATTTTTTATTAATTATTTTCCAAGTACACAACACCTCCCCCACTTGCTCACGATCTTTCTTTTGAGACTCAATGAAGATTAATTTCTAGAGATCTTTAGCCTTTACTAATTATTTTTCAATCTAGCTCCAAGCATAAGTACCACTCGGATCAAGCCATTTGATTATATGTGCCATCATAGTAGCTTCATAATATAGTTTTATGTTTGCGTAGCCAAATCCCTCTCTGTCAAAATGCCTAGTCATAGTACTTTTTTTACTCTGACTGGTTTGCCCATTTGTATATATTTGTCGAGTAGTGCTTAAAATCTTTTTAACAGATAGTTGGGTAATTTTAGGGGTACACAATTAAACAAATAGGTAATTTTTGGGAGGTCCTTTTTGTTATTGCAATTCTTCCTGCAAATGAGGCTTTCTCATCTTTCCAATCATTTATTAGGGCAACTATATTTTGATAAAGTTTATTGTAGTTTTTAACAATTGTTTATTTTAGGTTTGACAAAAATATATACCTAAGTGTGTAATTTTATTTGTGTGCCACTTATATGGATAAGATGGTGACAATTTGTTTTTTTCCTCAAGTGAAATATTAATAGCCAAGGCTTCAGATTTTGTAATATTAACTTTGTGGTCAGAAACTATACTATATAAATCCAAAATGTGCTGAAGCTCTCTCAAAGAATTTGCAGGGTTGGTTAAACGTAAAACCACGTCATCAGCAAAGAGAACTGCTTTGTGTTCGTGATTGTTTATGTTTAGACCCTTAATACTCACTGATGACCTAATGGCTTCCGCCAGTGGTTCCAGCATCATGGCAAACAAAAGCGGAGATAGGGGACAACCCTTCCTCGTGCCATTAGTAATTTGAAAGGCCTCAGATCTACACCTTGTGACCACTACCAAAGCGGTGGGGTTGGAGTACAAAGCTCCAATAGCCTTCTTGCGAAATTCTCCCAAGCCAAATTTCTTCAGGGTCTGATGCATATACCTCCAGCTCAGGTGGTCAAATATATTTTCCGCATCAAGGGAGAGGAGAACTGAAGGAATCCCTCTTATGTTAAAAAAGTAGACCCAATTTAGCAATCTCCTACAATTCTCCTCTCCCTTTATGCCCACCACAAAGCCTGTTTGATCTGTGGAGATTAAGTTCTTAATTACAAGATTTAACCTGGAGGCCAAAATTTTGGCATAGAATTTTACATCTGAATCAGCAAAGAAATGGGTCTATAATTTCTACATTCCTTTAAATTTTGCTCAAGTTTGGGAATAGTTATAATATTAGCAGACAACATTTCTACTGGAGCTGAGGCGGTTTCTTTGGTTTCGTTAAACATATCTCTCATCTGCTCGGCAATCTCTGTAATACATATCTTGTCAAATTGGTTTCTGAAGCCATCCGGCCCAGGGGCTGTATATAACTTTAGATTTTTAACCACCAAAGCAATCTCACCTACTGTTATTGCTCTATTTAATATTTCAAGTTGTACACTAGAGATTCTAGGGAGTTTCAACTGTTCCAAAAATTTCTCAATTATGATTGATGAAGTAACTTCCCCAGCTCTTCCCAGATTTAAATTGTAAAGTTTGTAGTAATAGTCCGCCAAGGCATTTACTGTGCCCTTAGTGGTAGAAATTGTATCTTGACCCTGTTTAATAGGTCCTATTCTATTGTTTTTTATTTTAGACTTAAACTTTTTTGCCAATGTTTTCCACACTTTATTTTCGTAATGGAATGAATTCTGCTGCAGTTTCCAGAGAGATTTATCATACATTATTTGATTAATTTGTTTGATTTGTCCCTGAATGTTCATAATCTCCTCCATTAACTTACTGTTAGGCTTTATTTTATTTCCCATCTGTTTTTTTGAAATATTTATGTACAGAGATCTTAAAGAAAGGCCACTTTGTTTTTTTAATAAGAGTACAATGTCCTATCATATAGCCTCTAATAACGGCCTTCTGAGCAATCCAAAGTGTAATTATTGAAGCAAGTAAATTGATGTTATTCTCATATACATTTTTTATCTCTTCTCGTAATATTTTTTTCTCTGATTCCTCTTCTAATAAAGAGTTATTAAATCTCCACTGTTGTCTAACCAAATGTTTATTTTCTGTCCTAATTTTAAAGTACGGTAATGGGGGCATGATCTGAGTAATTCTCTCCAGAGCTAAGAAATCTACACATATTTGATCGATTCTTGACTAAGATAAGTGTCTGCACGAGTAAAAAGTGTAGTCTCTTTGCCCCGGATGGAGAACTCCCCAGGAATCATAGGGACCACACTTTAATATTTTCTTACTAATGGATTCTGAATTGCTTTTAAGACTTGCTTCATTTAATATGGGATTTGCTGAATTGCGATCTAGATCAGAGTTTAAGATCATATTGAAATCGCCACACAATATGGAGAGGCCTTTCTTGAATCTTCTATAAATTCCCAATATGTGATGCAAAAATCTATTTTGGTTTTCATTAGGTTCATATATATTCATAATCGTGTAAGTTTGGTTATTCATTTTACCTGTCCAGAGTATCGACCCTCTTTATCTATTTTTACAAATTCCTCTGAAATATTCAGGGTTTTATTAAAGAACATAGAAACACTCCTTTTTTTTACTAAATGTTGAATTGTAGCTTATAGTATAATTTCTATCATGCAACTTAAGGGTTGCATTGTGTTCCCAATGTGTTTCATGTAAACACACTATGTCGGCTTTCTCTTTTTTAAATCTTCTAAAGGCCGACCATCTCTTCCCTGCTGCATTCAAGCCCTGAACATTATGACTAGTGATGTCGCGAACATCAAATTTTGGATTCGCAAACAGCGAACGCGAACTTCCAGCAAATGTTCGCGAACGGGCGAACATCGGCGAACCCCATAGACTTCCATGGGCAGGCGAATTTCAAAACCCACAGGGACTCTTTCTGGCCACAATAGTGATGGGAAAGTTGTTTCAAGGGGACTAACACCTGGGCTGTGGCATGCCGGAGGGGGATCCATGGCAAAACTCCCACGGAAAATTACATAGTTGATACAGAGTCTGGTTTTAAGCCATAAAGGGCATAAATCACCTAACATTCCTAAATTGTTTGGAATAACATGCTTTAAAACATCAGGTATGATGTTGTATCGATCTGGTAGTGTAAGGGTTACACCCGCTTCACAGTAACAGACCAATCTCCCCATTTAATGCACCGCAAACAACCACAAACAGTCCCTTTGCACAACCGCAAACTCCCCATTTGCACGAGGTTGGATACCAAGCTAGCCATGTCCCGTTCCTTGTCCTCACTGATGTCATTGAAGGTCTCTTCCTCCACCCAGCCACCAAGGGTCCCCAAAAGGTGACAACAAGCCCCCTGGGACGCCTGCTGTATTTGATCTTCCACCTCCTCAAAGCCACCTTCCACTGCACAGCATGGAAGATTATACACAGTTCAGATTCTGGGGGCTTCCACTGCACCGCATGGAAGATTATACACAGGTCAGAGTCTGGGGGCTTCCACTGCCCAGCATGGAAGATTATACACAGGTCAGAGTCTGGCGGCTTCCACTGCCCAGCATGGAAGATTATACACAGGTCAGAGTCTGGGGGCTTCCACTGCACAGCATGGAAGATTATACACAGGTCAGAGTCTGGGGGCTTCCACTGCACAGCATCGAAGATTATACACAGGTCAGAGTCTGGGGGCTTCCACTGCCCAGCATGGAAGATTATACACAGGTCAGAGTCTGGGGGCTTCCACTGCACAGCATGCCTCTGTCTGCGTTATTATAAGGTGTGTACTGTTAAGTAGTACTATTCCTATCGGTTTAATCCCTGTTACGTCCACTATTAGGGGACGTGTATATGGCATTGATTTTTGGAACAGGGAGATGGAAAAAGATGCTTGGTCGGTCCTCCCACTTCAAATTTGGAGCACTGCGCATGCTTTCTAAGGTACAACCAGATTTGAGTGTCACTGTGCACTGGCAAAAGGTGGCAGAGTAGGCGCTGTAGGCCTCACACACACGCCTGTAGGCAGGCAATTGCTATTCAATCTATTACAGTCAAAAACGTGTTGTTTTATGTCACTGAGCATAATATAAACTGTGAGCCTGACACAGGCAGGCAACTGAAATTAGATTACAGGAAAAAAATGGTTGTTTTCAATGTATGTTACACCACCAGGTATGAGTAGTGAAAATAAGCACAATATAAGCTGTTAGGTGTTAGCCTGTCACAAACACACACTGGCAGGCAGGCATAGATTACACAAAACAAATGATAAAATAAATGATGTTCAAAGTTTCCTCAATGATAAAGTATAGGGGGCGAAATGTTCGGGACATCACTAATTATGACAAATTATATTCAGCTCCATCATATCTTACATAAGTTTATTCTTGTCTTCTCCTTCCACCTTACAAGCATATATTTCTTATATCATTGTTAAGGAAGATTCCAAATGTGTATATCTGATCCAGCCTCCCTGAACTAACAGGGTGGCCAGAACAGCTTCTACAGGAATGGTAAACAGAATTCAGTTTATTTTATGTCTTGGCAGCTTTTACTTGCTGGAGATCTATAAGTCAAGTATTTTTATTTATATTCGGAACAACTTTTTTCCTTTAAACCTTACTGACTCAGAGTCACTAAAGCTATTCATATAAAACCCAGAGGCCCACTAAAAGAGTTTCAAATAAGGAGGGGGGAAGGGGATATTGGTTAAACTTTAATAATATTGGGAGAAATTTGAAAAGGGGGGAAACCTCCCCAAAAGTCGTAGGCAAGGAGATAAAAAGGATAAGTAGGACAACTATCCCAAATCAAAGAGAGAAAAAAAAGAGAAAAAAGTTATTGTTAGTTTTTATTATTACTTTAATTCTAATTCTAGTATTTTTAGTGCACTTAAACCTGTAAAGTGTATTTTGTGATTTATTATAAAAAAATATCAAAACTCAAAAGTGTGTCCAAGAAGATAAACACTCTCTTCAACTGTGAATAACCTACTCCTATTTCTGTTAGTTATTACCCCAAGTTAACTGTGAACTTTTTCTTTTTTTCTAATTTTCTAATATTTTGTATAATTCGTTTCTTAAATTAACTAAATAAATACTATATTAAATAATCACTCCTCCTCTTCATCTCCCCGCCTCAGCTTCAGTCCCACACTCCCCCTTCCCTAACTCCACTTATGGTTCACTTAACATTTTCCTCCACTTCCTTCGCTTTCCTATTTCCTAGCATTTCTAAATTGCAACCTACCCTTTACTTGTTGTAACCTGATGTTTCAAAATTATCACTGTATCTGTTTTCTTTTATTTCCTCCCTCACTTCCCACCCAGTGGTTTGCTAATACCATTTTAATAAAAAATGTTCTTTATGTTTAAATTGACTCCATATGCAGAAGGTTCCATTCCCTAAAGAGGGCTTTTCCTTCCTCCAGATTATCTACCCCAAATTTTTGTTCTTTTTATTATTAATTTGGGTGGGAAACCCCACCTGTAAGCAATTTGATTGTCTCTCATTATTTTTCTAAGAGCACTGTATTCTCTGCGTTTAGCTATATTTTCTCTGCATAAAACAGCAAAACATCGGGATTTGGTCATATGGGGGGGGGGAATGTTTGTTTAAGATAAGCAGTTTTAGTTATTAATTCTTTATATGTATAGTAATGTAAACACACTATAACATCTCTAGGGCTTTCCCTTCTTATTGTTTTTGGTAGGGGAATACGATGTGCTCTGTCACTCATTAATATAAAGAGAGAGTTCATTATGGGAGAGTTTCTGGTATCCCTCTAATACATAAATTGTTACGTCTTGATTAATCTTCAAACTAAATAGATTTTGGCTTTAAGTAGTTAACTTCTGCTCTTAACTCTTTTAGTTCTTTTAAGACTTTTTGGTGTTGTGTATCAATATTAATCAAGCTAATTTCTACATTTTGAATTAATGATGCTTGAGTGTTTATGGCTGAAGTGTTTTATGCAATTTCTAAAGATAATTCTTCTTTAGTTGCTTTCTGTAAGTCTCTAAATAAGGACTTCATCATTGATACAGTCAGTTTCTCCTCAGCTGTTTCTGAGGAGGAGCTTTCATCAATTATAGAGTGTTCAAATGAGGTCTCCACTTCTATAGAGGATGGTGTTTTTATTTGAGATTTATCATTGTTTTGTGTTTTGTCCAAAGTGCCAAAAAACTGCCTGGGGATTTTACTAAGTTCTTTTTATTCTTATTTTTGGATCTAGCTGATTGTGTTTCTTTCTTCATCTTGATTAACTTCAAAGTGCTTATTATTCTATTTTGCCCTTCTTAGTGGCCTTTATAACAATAAGTATTACCTTGATTAATTTTGACAATTTCAGTGAAATTTATGTGATATTTTTTTGGGGAAACATAGGTTTATTAACACAGTATTCTTCTTATTACAAAGATGAAGTGCCAAAGTTATATGTGCCTCTATTTAACTAAATATATATATATATATATATATATATATATATATATATATATATATATATATATATATACAGGGAGTGCAGAATTATTAGGCAAATGAGTATTTTGACCACATCATCCTCTTTATGCATGTTGTCTTACTCCAAGCTGTATAGGCTCGAAAGCCTACTACCAATTAAGCATATTAGGTGATGCTCTGTAATGAGAAGGGGTGTGGTCTAATGACATCAACACCCTATATCAGGTGTGCATAATTATTAGGCAACTTCCTTTCCTTTGGCAAAATGGGTCAAAAGAAGGACTTGACAGGCTCAGAAAAGTCAAAAATAGTGAGATATCTTGCAGAGGGATGCAGCACTCTTAAAATTGCAAAGCTTCTGAAGCGTTATCATCGAACAATCAAGCGTTTCATTCAAAATAGTCAACAGGGTCGCAAGAAGCGTGTGGAAAAACCAAAGCGCAAAATAACTGCCCATGAACTGAGAAAAGTCAAGCGTGCAGCTGACACGATGCCACTTGCCACCACTTTGGCCATATTTCAGAGCTACAACATCACTGGAGTGCCCAAAAGCACAAGGTGTGCAATACTCAGAGACATGGCCAAGGTAAGAAAGGCTGAAAGACGACCACCACTGAACAAGACACACAAGCTGAAACGTCAAGACTGGGCCAAGAAATATCTCAAGACTGATTTTTCTAAGGTTTTATTGACTGATGAAATGAGAGTGAGTCTTGATGGGCCCATGGCTGGATTGGTAAAGGGCAGAGAGCTCCAGTCTGACTCAGACGCCAGCAAGGTGGAGGTGCAGTACTGGTTTGGGCTGGTATCATCAAAGATGAGCTTGTGGGGCCTTTTCGGGTTGAGGATGGAGTCAAGCTCAACTCCCAGTCCTACTGCCAGTTCCTGGAAGGCACCTTCTTCAAGCAGTGGTACAGGAAGAAGTCTGCATCCTTCAAGAAAAACATGATTTTCATGCAGGACAATGCTCCATCACACGCGTCCAAGTACTCCACAGCATGGCTGGCAAGAAAGGGTATAAAAGAAGAAAATCTAATGACATGGCCTTCTTGTTCACCTGATCTGAACCCCATTGAGAACCTGTGGTCCATCATCAAATGTGAGATTTACAAGGAGGGAAAACAGTACACCTCTCTGAACAGTGTCTGGGAGGCTGTGGTTGCTGCTGCACGCAATGTTGATGGTAAACCGATCAAAACACTGACAGAATCCATGGATGGCAGGCTTTTGATTGTCCTTGCAAAGAAAGGTGGCTATATTGGTCACTGATTTGTTTTTGTTTTGTTTTTGAATGTCAGAAATGTATATCTGTGAATGTTGAGATGATATATTGGTTTCACTGGTAAAAATAAATAATTGAAATGGGTATATATTTGTTTTTTGTTAAGTTGCCTAATAATTATGCACAGTAATAGTCACCTGCACACACAGATATCCCCCTAAAATAGCTAAAACTAAAAACAAACTAAAAACTACTTCCAAAAATATTCAGCTTTGATATTAATGAGTTTTTTGGGTTCATTGAGAACATGGTTGTTGTTAAATAATAAAATTAATCCTCAAAAATACAACTTGCCTAATAATTCTGCACTCCCTGTATATATATATATATATATATATATATATATATATATATATATATATATATACACAACTTATAAGATTTTTAACCATTAAAATTATTTCCAAATCTAAAAGTGCGCGAGTCCAAAGTTCAAATATCATCAAGAGACATACAGGATTCGATTTTTGGAGATTTGGGCTACACAGATATACATTTATTTTTAGAAAACAATGAATGGGTTCTATTTTGATTATACCCCTATAATACGATAGCACAGAAAAAAAATCTAATTGTTTTGTGGGGATTAGCTCAAATATATCCTTAAATCCCTATTCAACTAATATAATCTTATTTAAATGATTTTATAAGAAGCCCAATCCTGATAAAAAGAGATTATCTACAAAACCATAGATCTCGTCCCAAACAGATTATCTTTTAGTTAATTTAAGTATAAAGTGGAGTGTTCTTAATTCTCTTTGGGGTATAAAATTGTTTTTTTTTTAAATGCTTATAAAAAAGGGTCAGTTTTTTAAGAACCTTCTTTCACAGTTGTTTAGTGCAATTTATGAACACAGTTTCCTTTTTCTCCAACAAAGAAGGCACAGCTGAGCTTCTTAATATCTTGTAACAAAAGTAAGACAACACACAAATACAGTGATAGATCACAATCTAATTGTTATGGTTTATCCAACTCTAACTTCTTTTGGATTTTAAACCACAACATAAAGTCATTGGAAAAACCGTAGGAAAATAAAATAAAAATTGAAGAGAGAAGAAAAAAAAAAAAAGAAAATGTATCTCAGTCCTGTTTTTCCTTTCTTTGTCTCTCCCATTGATATGATTTATCCACAGTCATCCAGATTTAACTTGTGGGGAGGCAAAAGAGGGCACACCTGGAGTTTTTAATCTGTTGTCTTATGAACAGTTTGATAAACCTAAGCTTACAAAAGTCTGTCCTTTAGGAAAAGTCCATCAAAGATGTTTAGAACAGATCAAAAAACCGGTTCCCCTTTCCTCCAACAGAAGGCGGATATAGTATTGTTAATATGTTTAGATACAGGGCAAAGACCACAGAAATGCCTTGTTACATCATAAACTGTTTGTTGTGGCTTAGCAAGCACTGCTTCCTTGTATATTTTAGGCCATGGAGTGGAAGCCTTCTTACAAATAGCTTATATTGAGAGATTTGTCTTAACAATTTTGTTTACTCTTTCTTTATCTCTCCAACTTATGTAGTTTATCAAACAGAAACATAGCTTCCCCGTGTGGTGAAAGAACAAACTGTCTCAACAGCAGTCTTTTCTTAAGATGGAATACTCCTTTACATATGAGGGGAGTTAGGGAGGAGACACATCAAAAAAACATCAAAGGAAAGACCCATCTTTTATAATACCAACATGGTTACAGATATATCCTGTATACAAAGTTATTGATGGGGGAATAAATAGGTTCCAGTTTGAAGGTATTATGTTCCTCATATAGATTTTAGATAAGCGATTTTCACCAACTGATGCTAAATTTGCTAAAAAGCAGTCTATTGCACACTATGGCCCTCATTCAATTGCTATTTTGGCCAATTGAATGGGGGTCTAAATAAGCACATAACATATTTTTTTAAGAAGTTTTTACTTAGTAAGCATCTATCTAAAAGCAAGGTTTTCACTAACTAAAAACTTATTTAAAAAATATATGTTATCTGCTTATTTAGAGCACTATTCAATTGGACAAATCGCAATTGAATGAGGGCCTATGTGTAACACTCCAGTTGGCTACTGTAAAATATATGCTAAACTTCGGCCTCACCAATTGCAGCTGAGTTGCTATATGCTTATCTTAGCATAGTGTGTTGGGTTCCCTGTACATCCCTCCAGTGGGCGTATATGGGTCAATTTGCAGCTTTACAAACTGCCACTAAGTTGCTATGCTCTTGTTTTAGCAACAAACTGACTGTTAAGTACAATGTGCAGCACTCCAGTAGACTAATATGTGCCCTTTTACTATTTTACTAGCTACAGCTGAGTTGCCAAGTTCATAATTTTGTGAGAGACAGACATTAAACAAGTTGAGGGGTCCTAGGAGGGGGTACTGACTCTCAATGTCTATTATATTTCAGCCATCCTCTTTATATCATTAAACCCCCCTCCTTACCTTGATCTGCAGAAGTCAAAATCATTTTTATACTCAGCTGTTTCAGGTCTGTGGGTCCCAGAATTTTGTGTAGTTCTCTGTAGCTTATGAACTCGAGGAGTGTGTTGTTTTAGAACTCACTGCTCACAGCTGCTCACAGCTCAGACAGCTCACACTGATACAGGTCTGAGGGTCCAGGAATCTCTTGAAGTTCTCTGTAGCTTATGGACTCTAGGAGTGTGTTTACACTGCTACAGTGCTCCTTACTCTACAAAACTGGAGACCCACTTGAACTTGAACTTAAGTGAGATCCTCTGGTGAGGCACCCCCACTGGAGGCTCCCTCTTATTTCTGCGCAGTCCTACTGGTCCCCCACAATGCTGGAAAATACAAAACTTATCTCCATCTCCATTTGGGACAAGCCTAATTACTTTCTGGGTGTGGCATTACATTCCAATGAGAAATTTGAAAGTATACCTAATGATTAATATAGTGTTCTTTTTTTGTATATGTTGTTGTGAACTTCATACTGTTTGGGCAAGCTAACACAGGGTTAGGCACAGCAATGAGCAATTATGTTATGGCTCAGGTAGTATTACTCCCTTATGCACATGTGAACATCAGAGCAATAGAGGGAAACATGATGTATATATTATTGTATACAGTGTTAGTAAGATATGGTTGCCTGTGATTACTTCTGGGTACTCACCCAGTAGCAAACCGGATAGAAATTGTCTGGACTCAAACAAATCATCGGTGGATGATTGACGCATGATATAGGCATAGTGAGCACTTTCAGGGAAGGCTGCAAACACATTTTGTATACACAAGTTAGCATCAGAAACAACCTGTACATTGATAGAATGATAATGTTTGCGAATTCTGAACAGCGCTTCTTGCTTTCTAGGAGGTATCAATGCAATATGTGTGCAATCAATGGCACCTATAACATTAGGGACACTTCCTAATCAGTTAAAATCAGCTTTCCCCTTCAAGATATCTTACACAGTGTTAGGGTAACTGATGTATTTGGTAGCTTTCAGAACAAAAATACGGAGGAATATACTCAAACAGTTTGAGAGGCTTGGCTGAGACATTCCTCCGGCTATGCTCAGGGTGTTCTGGAAACTACCAGAGGCAAGGAGTAGAGATGTCGCGAATAGTTCGCCGGCGGACTGTTCCCGGCGAACATAGCATGTTCGCGTTCGCGGCGAACTGCGAACATATGCGATATTCGACCCTATACTTTATCATTGAGCAAACTTTGACCCTGCATGTCACAGTCAGCAGACACATTCAAGCCAATCAGCAGCATACACTCCCTTCCAGAGCCTTCTACCTCATGGACAGCAGCCATTTTGGAATCATAACTAACTTGCAGTCTTACTGAGAGGAGGCTGAGTGTAGGTAATACTGCATCAATAGGGAAAAAACATAGCTAGGCTACTGTACACAGTGTGCAATACAGTCCTGAAGGACTCTTTTGATCTCTGCTGCAAGGAAACCCCTGTGTCTCTTCCCCCCCTTATCATCATCCTCCCCTCACCTTAGCACCCAACCCTAACACCCCTCACACTTATCCATAACACCCATCAACCTAACACCTAACCCTAACACCCCTCCCACTTATCCCTAAGACCTAACACCCCTCACACTTATTCCTAACATGCCTCACCCTAACACCCCTTACACTTATCCTTAACACCCCTCGCCCTAACCCTAACACCCCTCACACTTATCCCTAACACCCCTCACCATAACACCTAACCCTAACACCCCTCACACTTATCCCTAAAACCCCTCATCCTAACCCTAACCCCCTCACACTTATCCGTAACACCCCTTACCCTAACCCTAACACCCCTTACCTTAACCCTAACACCCATCACACTTATCCCTAACACCCCTCACCCTAACCTTAACACCCTTCACACTTATCCCTAACACCCCTCACCCTAACACCCCTCACACTTAGCATTAACACCCCTCACCCTAACACCTAACCCCCTCACACTTATCCCTAACACCCCTTACCCTAACCCTAACACCCCTCACACTTATCCATAACACCCATCAACCTAACACCTAACCCTAAAATTCTCACACTTATCCCTAAGACCTAACACCACTCACACTTATCCCTAACAACCCTCACCCTAACCCTAACACCCCTCACCCTAACACCTAACCCTAACACCCCTCACACTTATCCCTAACACCCCTCACCCTAACACCCCTCACACTTATCCCTAACACCGCTTACCCTAACCCTAACACCCCTCACACTTATCCCTAACACCCCTTAACCTAACCCTAACACCCCTCACACTTATCCATAACACCCCTCACCCTAAACCTAACACCCCTCACACTTATCCCTAACACCTCTTACCCTAACCCTAACACCCCTGACACTTATCCCTTACACCCCTCACCCTAACCCTAACACCCCTCACACTTATCCCTAACACCCCTAACCCTAACACCCCTCACACTTATCCCTAGCACCCCTCACCCTAACACCTAACCCCCTCACCCTTATCCCTAACACCCCTTACCCTAACACCCCTCACACTTATCCCTGTGTCTCTTCCCCCCTTATCATCAAGAAGGGGGGAGGATGACGAGGGAGGGAGGAAGAGACACAGGGGAGGATGATGAGGGAGGGGGGAAACAGACACAGGGGAGGATGATGAGGGAGGGGGTAAAGAGATACAGGGGAGGATGATGAGGGAGGTGGGAGGATGATGAGGGAGGGGGGATGAGACACAGGGGAGGGTGATGAGGAAGGGGGCAAAGAGACACAGGGGAGGATGATGAGGGAGGGGGGGAAGAGACAAAGGGGAAGATGATGAGGGAGGGGGAAAAGAGACACAGGGGAGGATGATGAGGGAGGGGGGAAAGAGACACAGGGGAGGATGATGAGGGAGGGGGGAAAGAGACACAGGGGAGGATGATGAGGGAGGGGGGAAAGAGACACAGGGGAGGATGATGATTGAGGGGGGAAAAGACACAGGGGAGGATGATGAGGGAGGGGGTAAAGAGATACAAGGTAGGATTATGAGGGAGGGGGGAAACAGACACAGGGGAGGATTATGAGGGTGGGGAGAAAGAGATACAGGGGAGGAGGATGAGGGAGGTGGGAGGATGATGAGGGAGGGGGGAAAGAGACACAGGGGAGGGTGATGAGGAAGGGGGGAAAGAGACACAGGGTAGGATGATGAGGGAGGGAGGGAAGAGACACAGGGGAGGATGATGAGGGAGGGGGTAAAGAGATACAGGGGAGAATGATGAGGATGATATAACTTCTGCAAGTGCACAGTGCCACTCATATCTGTTGTCACAGTAGCTTGCACGCATAGTACCAATCTGTCAAAACCTGTAATGATGAATGAGGTCTAGAGTAGCCTGGTTCCCTTGTCCTCTACAGGTTGAGACATAATGTTTGGGTGACTCCAGACCAACACATGAGTACAAGCAGCACACAAACTCAAAGCCGCCATCCTCCTCCTGGTCCAGCATCATCAGCCACATCAACCACTGCTGTCCTCCTTGCCCCCTCTCAACCATCCGCCACTCCGTCTCTCGCCTTGAGCAGTTCCTGCTCATCTGCCCATAGTCAGGTGCCTGTAAAGGACATGTTTGAGCGTAAGAAGCTAATGTCACAAAGTGCCCCAAATTTGAAGTGATACGACCAACAAAGCATCTTTTTCCATCTCCCGGTCCCAAAAATCCAGGCCTTATACACGTGCCCTGATAGGTGACATAACAAGTATTAAACTGATAAGAGTAGTACTTACAAACACGCCACTCCTATCTGGTGGCACCTTTGATTGCATGTGCCATGCCCCAAAATTGAAGTGATACGACCAACAAAGCATCTTTTTTCATCTCCTGGTTCTAAAAATCCAGGCCTTATACATGCCCCCTGATAGGTGACGTAACAAGTATTAAACTGATAAGAGTAGTACTTACAAGCACGCCACTCCTATCTGGTGGCACCTGTGATTGCACGTGCTGTGCCCCAAAATTGAAGTGATACGACCAACAAAGCATCTTTTTCCATCTCCCGGTTCTAAAAATCCAGGCCTTATACACGCCCCCTGATAGGTGACGTAACAAGTATTAAACTGATAAGAGTAGTACTTACAAACACGCCACTCCTATCTGGTGGCACCTTTGATTGCACGTGCCGTGCCCCAAAATTGAAGTGATACGACCAACAAAGCATCTTTTTCCATCTCCTGGTTCTAAAAATCCAGGCCTTATACACGCCCCCTGATAGGTGCTGTAACAGGTATTAAACTGATAAGAGTAGTACTTACAAACACGCCACTCCTATCTGGTGGCACCTTTGATTGCACGTGCCGTGCCCCAAAATTGAAGTTATACGACCAACAAAGCATCTTTTTTAATCTCCCGGTTCTAAAAATCCAGGCCTTATACACGCCCCCTGATAGGTGACGTAACAAGTATTAAACTGATAAGAGTAGTACTACTTAACACACCTTATAATAATGCAGAGAGAGGCAACACAGTGAGAGGCGTCTGAAGAAGAGGAGTCAGAGGAGGAAGGTGGCTTTGAGAAGGTGGAAGACCAAACACAGCAGGCGTCCCAGGGGGCTTGTTGTCACCTTTCGGGGACCCTTGGTTGCTGGGTGGAGAAAGAGACCTTCAATGACATCAGTGAGGACAAGGAACGGGACATGGCTAGCTTGGTATCCAACCTTGTGCAAATGGGGAGTTTGCGGTTGTGCAAATGGACTGTTTGCGGTTGTTTGCGGTGCGTTAAACGGGGAGTTTGGTCTGTCACTGTGAAGTGGGTGTAACCCTTACACTACCTGATTGATACAACATCATACCTGATGTTTTAAACCATGTTATTCCAAACAATTTAGGAATGTTAGGTAATTTATGCCCTTTATGGCTTAAAACCAGACTCTGCATCAACTATGTAATTTTCCGTGGGAGTTTTGCCATGGATCCCCCTCCGGCATGCCACAGTGCAGGTGTTAGTCCTGTTGAAACAACTTTCCCATCACTATTGTGGCCAGAAAGAGTCCCTGTGGGTTTTAAAATCCGCCTGCCCATTGAAGTCTATGGCGGTTCACCGATGTTCGCCGGTTCGGGAACATTTGCGGCGGTTCGCGTTCGCGGTTCACGAACCAAATTTTTTATGTTCGCGACATCACTATTGGTAAGCTTTTTATGTCTTTTTTGTGTGTATTTATTGTGTTTTTACTGTTTTCAGGTGCTCGCGGTTCGGCCATCGTATTTTTGCAAGGGCGTAATGTTTTTTTCTCTAAGTTCCGCGTCTCGTATTATTTTAGGCTAAGTCCGTAAATTTCGTGTTTTAAGTCCTGCGGTTCGTATTTTTTTGTGTAAGTCCGTATTTAGTGATTGCGTGTTAGCTATTTTGTTAAAGTGAGGCGCCGTAGAGCCTCCGCCTCCTCTCATTGCAGCCGACGTGGGAGCCTCCACCTCCGCAAATGCGGCCCTTCGCCCTTCGGCTCATTGCAGCCGACGTTGGAGCCTCCACCTTCAGCAAATGCGGCCCCTTGCTTCGCGAGGGTCCGCATTTGCAGACCAAACTGCGTCCCTCGCTTGAGGCGAGGTGCACGTTTTATTTTGACACTAATATGGCAATGGGAATGCTGAGCATGACAATCTGATTAACTTCCATGCATTTGTATTGTTTAAAAGTGCTCTACTGTCTTTTTAAGGGCTACTAGCGTACTCTTACATCTCTGTAAAGGGTTCCTTTGCGGGTCCTACTTATATTTCAGGGTCCACATGAGTGTGTCTTTAATTGATTTATGCATGTTGCAGCATGGCTTTTCATTGGCATATGCATGACCATTCCAACATATGATGAAATAATAATTACCGTATTTATCGGCGTATAACACGCATCGGCGTATAACACGCACCTCATTTTAAGAAGGAAATTTCAGGAAAAAAAACTTAAATTTCAAATAAAGTACTTTGAAGCAAAATAAGGGTAGCTCAGAACTTTTTTTAATTAATATTATTAACACTTATAAGGTAAATAATGTAAAATGATAGTAAAAGCAACTGTTTTAACAAAGAAACTTGGATATTATATGTTTTTACAAAAGTTTACTCAGAAATTGCTGCTCCTCCTCAACCCCCTCCTCACCCCCCCATCCTCCCTCCCCCTCCTCAACCTGAACCTCAACCCCCCTCCTCAACCTCCCTCCTCATCCTCCCTCCTCAACCCCCCCATCCTCAACCCCCTCCTCAACCTCCCTCCTCAAACCCCCTCCTCAACCCCCCTATCCTCATCCCCCTTCCTCAACCTTAACCCCCCTCTCAACCTCAACCCCCCTCCTCAACCTCCCTCCTCATCCTCAACCTCCCTCCTCATCCTCAACCCCCTCCTCAACCCCCCTCCTCATCCTCCCTCCTCATCCTCAACCCCCTCCTCAACCTCCCTCCTCAACCTCCCTCTTCAACCCCCCTCCTTAACCTAAACCCCCCTCCTCAACCTAACCCCCCCAACCTAAACCCCCCTAAATACCTCCCCCTCACTTACCTGCTTCTGCTCCGGCCTCCGCTCCTTCTTGACCCAGCGCGCATGTGACAGCACCCGGTATATGCTAATGACGTGGCACGCATGTGACGTCACATGCGCGCCGGGTCAAGAAGGATCGAAAGCCGGAGCAGAAGCAGGTAAGTGAGGGGAAAGGGAGAGGGGGAGGTATTTAGGCGAGTTTAGGTTGAGAAGGGGGGTTTAGGTTGAGGAGGGAGGTTGAGGAGGGGGTTGAGGATGAGGAGGGAGGTTGAGGATGAGGAGGGTGGTTGAGGAGGGGGTTGAGGATGAGGAGGGGGGAGGGAAAGAGACATGGGGGGTTAGAGAGACACAGGGGGGTAGAGAGACACGGAGGGGGGGTAGAGAGACATGGATCCTTAAACTTAATATATCAGCGTATAACACGCACACATCATTTGCCCCCTATTTTAAGGGAGAAAAAGTGCGTGTTATACGCCGATAAATACGGTATGTAAAATTCTTATTTTCTATGTGGGGATTGTTGTGTAAGTAATTGTAATTCCTGGGGGTTCGTATATAGCGATTTGCGAACATAACATTACGGGCTTGACAGATCAAAGCCTTTTCGGCAATGGAGTTCCGATTTTGACATCCCATAAGGCTTTTCTGCTTGTAACTCGAAGATTGTTTGAGTGTAGCTTTAAGAGGACAATTTAATAGCCGGAAGTCTAGCTGACTCCGTGACGAGCTACTGGTTTTCACGTTAGGGAAATTTTATAGGGCTGTTAGTAACATTCCTCTTCTAAATCTCTTTCCGAACCCTTAACATAATCATATTTATTGTCTCTTGGAGGATATTTTAATAGATTATATAGTGCTCCAAGTAATCCTGATGACATTAATCTGGCATATTTCAGAGAACCTTGCATCTTGGGGAGTACACATGTGTCATAATTGGGATGCTATTCAAATATAACTATGGATACAATGTAATGATATTTATTCTGTATATATTCTGTAGATTCTAGTAGCAGTGAGTGTGCATTACTCTAAATAAAATGTTTGTCCAATAAAATGGTGTGTCTGTATTCTGCAATATGCTGCAATGCTGCAATATATATACAGGCAGGATACTTATTATCCGGCATTGTATAATGAGGTACCTCCTGTAATCTGGCAGTCTCCCGCTGCAGTAACCTTTGAAATGACAGTGGATCATCCCTTCCTCTGTCAGTCAGAGCCCCAATCACAGCCTAATGCCACTCATCAATAAATGGGTGGCTGCAGGTACTCACAGGGTTATTGTGGGCAAGTAAGGGATCTGGTGACAGAGTGAGACTAGGGATTTGTATTAGCCACATATATTACAAAGCTCCCTTTCCCCCAGGATGTGTGAAGAGTTAATTCCTGTCGCAGTTTAATAAGATCCACTTGATCACAGTCTTCTAAAGATTGGGACTGAGAAATTGGTATAGCCCCTTTTATGCACTGCTGCTGGCAGTACGGGACTAGAATTGCAGCAGAATTTGTTGGGGCTGTCAGCCTTAGAGCAGCCTTAGAAAGGCTGTGAAAGCAAACTGTGCAAAGTATGAAGCTGAAAGAAGACAAAGGCAGACAGAGAAGTGTGGAGCTGATGAGCAAGCAACAGAAGAAGAGTGGAAATTTGGACTTTAAATGATACAGGCCAGTAATTGAATTTATTGGACTGCTTGCTTTGTATTTGTTCCATCCAGGTTTCGATTGATGGAAGCTCTTATAGTGAGGGATCTGCCTCACAGTATAGGTATTGCTCCAGTGGGAATTAGGCCTGCTATTTTCTTTGATTTGTTTTTGGTGTGTCATTTTGTATTACTTATGAAAAGATTAACAACTACCAGGATTAAACCAATTGGGAGATGATAACACCAGCCAAGATGGAACATTCTATATATTTTATATATAAACAGCCTTTAAAAAATTGTGATTTTCTCTAAACCTGTTTTATGTTAATAACTTACCCAGCTGTTAATGTTGTTACATACTTCACAAATGTGCAGTTTTTCTAGAGTGCTCTAGAATGATTGACTGCACTTGACACACTCAAATTAGTCTTTGTTAGAGGATGGTCCTGAAATTTGCAAAAGCTGCTTTTACAATAATTTAAAAGTTTGCTGTTAACTATAACAATGCTTGCCTTTTATGAAACAAAAATAGTTGTAATGTTTAAAATATGCTACTTTGAAATCACTGGATAATTTGACTAATAAAGTCTTTTTAAAGCTTTAAAAGAAATGGTTTAACTTAATCTAAAGGTGCTGCATTTAACTATTTATAATTATGCAATTTCCATTTCATGTATTTCATATTGGCTTTGAAGCTTTATTCCTGTAGATTTAGTTTCTCTTCCAGAAGGATTTTTTTGTACCTCTATGTTTAGTCCTATTAATATTCAATTTTTATATCCACTGAGCAAATGAATATGCCTGAGCAATCACTCTCTGCTTTGTTAACCATTCATCAATTTACTCCTCTGACCTTTCATAAAATAGTTTACAAAGTAACAGGAAATCCTTCTGAGACTTGCAATATGTTTCACATTTGGCATTTAATACATCTGATTTCTGTTTTTCTATTATAAATATTCCCCAGTAACACACTATGATTTGTATTCATTGTGATTCTTTTGCCCTGTACCTATTAACAAATATGCTGATTTTAGCTTTTTTTTATATTAATCTACATTGAATCCATCAAACACTCCTTTCAGTTGTTCATTCTATTGCCATTAATTTTAGCAGTATCCAAAATTCAGTGAAGCAAGCAATTTTTATGTATGTACTTGTTACATATTTGATTTTTGGGTTTATTGTTCCAAGAACCATATCTTCTTAGCATAACAAGTATATAAAATATAAAGTGCAACCCTATGAAATTCAGTGTAAAAAAACATGAAAATGAAGTGTTATTATCAAGGCATATATGGTGTAAAAGTAAACAATTTTGAATATTCTCTTGATTTGTAATAGTGTAAGTTTCAACTAAAGGACCTATTAACAAGGGTAAAAGAAGAGAGCGCAAAAGTTGGGCTGCTGCTCAACATTAAAAAGACGAAGATCATGGCAAACGGCAATCTCACTTCCTGGCAAATAGATGGGGAAGAAGTGGTAGCAGTGACAGATTTTATTTTCCTTGGATCCTAAGATTTCTGCAGATGGTGACTGTATCATGACATCAAAAGATATTTGCTTCTGGGGAGGAAAGCTATAGCAAGCTTGGACAAGCTGGTAAAAAGTAAAGATATTAAACTATCAACAAAGATCCACATAGTTCAAACTATGGTATTCCCAGTAGTAACATATGGATATGAGAGCTGGACCATAAACAAGTCTGAGCACCGTAGAATTGACGCCTTTGAAATGTGGTGTTGGAGAAGACTGCTTAGAGCCCCTTGGACTGCAAGAAGATACATTAAATCAGTACTACAGAAAATCAAGACAAACTGTTCACTGGAAGGTATGATCATGAGACTGAAGCTAAAATATTTTGGCCATATCATGAGAGGGCAGGATTCCCTAGAAAAGGCTCTGATGCTGGGAAAGATTGAAGGCACAAGAAGAAGGGGATGACAGAGGTGGAGATGAATAGATGAGGTCACTAAAGCAATGAACATGAACTTGCTGGAGCTCAGAGGGGCAGTGACTGAGAGATGCGCCTGGTGTGTTACGAGTTGGACGCGACTGAACAACTAAACAACAACAATAAATTTCAACTCGCAATCCGGCAATGTACAAAATAATAAAAATGAATGAAGGAAATGTTCTAGTCCATGTGGGTGCCCTGATATGTATTACCTCCTTGATTACCAAGATTGATATAACACGGAAATTAAATGTTGGAAAAAAAAATTTGATTGCAGATTTACGAGCTTGAGACTGTTGTGCAATTCATTCTAATGTCTTTAATCGCTTTCCCCATCTTTTAAAGTGCAGTATTGATTTTTTATTTGCATTTACAGTGCTACGATCAGGTGTTTAACCCCCTTGCGAGTCATATCTGGTACTCGTAGGATTTTCTTCTACATTTGCAATTTACGGGTGTAAAAATATTTGCGGACTTAAGGAATTGTAGCAACTGAATAGCGATTTTCAATTGTAACATTTATGGGCTTGAAAGATCAAAGGCTTAGATGGGTTGGAGTTACGATTTTGACAACCGCAGGGATTTTCAGCCTGTAACCCGCAAATCGTTTGAGGGTAGCGGAAAGATGGCAGTTGAATAGCAAATTAGTTTACGGCTACATTAAGACCTCCAGTAACTAACAATTGCTCAATTGAATAGGGGCCTTGGTATGTTAAAGAATAAATAAATAGAAACACGTTAGAATAAATGAAAGTAGCAATGTTACACTGATTTTCAAATACATATGCTCCCTGGCTTGCCTTATAGTGCCCATGTATTGGTTTTACAAATGTTCTCTCCAGTAATATATATATATATATATATATATATATATATATTTGAATTGACAGACTGCCTAGCATGCCAATATAGTTAGGGTAAATCTAATTATCATGTTACTCTTTACCACTCTACTTGCAGACTGTAGAAAAGGTTTTTGTATTTATGATACATGTTTCCAAGCAGATTCAGTAGATTTCCTATAATCATACTAGGTTTTGTAGCGCATCCAAGCTATAACCAATTATATGAGGTCAGCAATCAGAGGTATCACTACCAAACACCACAAATGAAGATAATAATACATAGGGCCTCATTCAATTTTGATTTTGCCAATTGAATAGGACTCTATATAAGCACAGAGCATATTGTATTTACAGAAGTTTTTAGTTAGTGAACTTCTATCCAAAAGCGAGGTCTTCACTAACTAAAAACTGTAAAAAAATATGCTATGTGCTTATATAGAGCCCTATGCAATTTGCCAAATTGCAATTGAATGAAGCCCATAATCTATGTTCTATGGTACTTGTCTATCTGGTCATCTTTTACTGTTAGCACCTCAGATTTTAAATATTATAAGTAGAGATGTCGCGGACAGTTCGCCCGCGGACTATTCGTGGAGATTTTGGCTTGTTCGTGCTCGCAGCGGACGGCGGACACATGCGCTTTTCGGTTCGCCCCCTATTCTTTATCATTGAGGAAACTTTGACCCTGCTCCTCACAGTCAGCAGACACATTCCAGCCAATCAGCAGCATACACTCCCTTCCAGTGCCTTCCATCTGAAGGACAGCATACATTTTAGAATCATTCTGAAGCTGCATTCGTTGTGAGAGGACAGATAGTGTAGCTGCTGGAGATTTAATAGGGAAATAGATAGCCAGGCTGTGTATTTAGCTTCCACTACGGACCCGAAGGACTCATCTGATATCTGCTGCAAGGACAGCAACCCAAAAAGGCCTTTTTAGGGCTAGAACATAATCTATTTTATTTTATATTTTTTTTCTGTGTAATCTAATTGCATATGCCTGCCTACAGGCGTGTGTGTGAAGCCAATTGCATCTACTCTGTCAACTTTTGCCAGTGCACAGTGATACGTCATATCTGGTGCAACCGTAGTGTACAGTGACATAAAACAACACTTTTTTGACTGTAATCGATTGAATATCAGTTACCTGCCTACAGGCGTGTGTGTGAGGCCTACAGCGCCTACTCTGCCAACTTATGGCAGTGCACAGGGACACACATATCTGGTGCAACCTAGTGTACAGTGAAATAAAAGAACCCTTTTTTTACTGTAATTGATTAAATATCAGTTGCCTGCCTACAGGCGTGTGTGTCAGGCCTACAGCGCCTACTCTGCCAACTTTTGCCAGTGCACAGTGACACTCCTATCTGGTGGCACCTTAGATTGCACGCGCAGTGCCCCAAATTTGAAGTGGGAGGACCGACCAAGCATCTTTTTCCATCTCCCGCTTCCAAAAATCCATGCCATATACACGTCCCCTGATAGGTGACGTAACAGGTATCAAACTGATAGGAATAAATAGTACAACTTAATAGACCACTCCTATCTGGTGGCACATTACATTGCACGTGCAGTGCCCCAAATTCGAAGTAGGAGGTCTGACCAAGCATCTGTTTCCATCTCTCTGTTCCAAAAATCAATGCCATATACACGTCCCCTAATAGTGGACGTAACAGGGATTAAACCGATAGGAATAGTACTACTTAACAGTACACACCTTATAATAATGCAGAGGCAACGCAGAGAGAGGAGTCTGAAGAAAAGGAGTCAGAGGAGGAAGGTGGCTTTGAGGAGGTGGAAGATCAAACACAGCAGGCGTCCCAGGGGGCTTGTTGTCACCTTTCGGGGACCCTTGGTGGCTGGGTGGAGGAAGAGACCTTCAATGACATCAGTGAGAACAAGGAACGGGACATGGCTAGCTTGGTATCCAACCTTGTGCAAATGGGGAGTTTGCGGTTGTGCAAAGGGACTGTTTGCGGTTGTTTGCGGTGCATTAAACGGGGAGATTGGTCTGTTACTGTGAAGCGGGTGTAACCCTTACACTACCTGATTGATACAACATCATACCTGATGTTTTAAACCATGGTTTTCCAAACAATTTAGGAATGTTAGGTGATTTATGCCCTTTATGGCTAAAAACCAGACTCTGCATCAACTATGTAATTTTTCGTGGGAGTTTTGTCATGGATCCCCCTCCGGCATGCCACAGTCCAGGTGTTAGTCCCCTTGAAACAACTTTCCCATCACTATTGTGACCAGAAAGAGTCCCTGTGGGTTTTGAAATTTGCCTGCCCATTGAAGTCTATAGCGGTTCTCCCGGTTCGCCCGTTCGCGAAAATTTGATAAAGTTTGCGTCCGCGGTTCGCGAACCCGAAAATTTTATGTTCGCAATATCACTAATTATAAGCAATGTATCACTCTTTTCTAGTAGGGACCCATGTAGCCATTAATAGGCTGCACTTAACTGAGTTTTAAAGCAAGTTTGACCACTATAACTAATTATATGTGATATAACTGCTGATGCTCAAATCGTGATTGCCTATTAATTAATAAATTAATTATTCATAATTTAATTAATCTACCCCACGCTCTGTAATGCTACTTACGGGTGCATGGTTTACGGTTTACGGACCAGGACTAAATATGTGGTTAGGACAATGTATATACAGTATATGTGTATGTTTGTAAAAGATTGCTAACAAAACATGACTCATCCTGATACTGATTTGTGTATGTGGCATTATATTGTGGTTAATGACTGAATAAATAATCAAAACCTCTGCTTGTATGTTTATACTTAAAGGACAAATATAGTTAAAAAAATGTACACTTGTTTGCCAATTATGTACCAAACTAAGGGCCTCGTTCAATTGTAATTTGGCCAATTGAATAGGGCTCTAAATAAGCATATAGCATATTTTAAAGAAGTTTTTAGTTAGTGAAAACCTTGCTTTTGGATAGATGTTTACTGACTAAAAAATTATTTAAAAAAATATGTTATGTGCTTATTTAGAGCCCTATTTAATTGGCCAAATTGCAATTGAATGAGGCCCTAACAATATAAGCAGCTGTGTAAGCCATGAATTTTTGAAGAATCAATTAATGAGTACAGGAATCCATTTTGTGTTTGTTACATCACATTGTGAGAGCTGGCTTATTGGTATGCATGTTTGTAATTATCAGTGGAGAGAGGGAACAAGGAGAAGACCAGAGTTTTTTTTTTTTTTTTAAATAGGATAAGATTGAAATTGACAAACAGCCCTTCCTACTTCCTGGCCCAGAGGCAAACACTTTGCATAATTCAATGCAACCATAGCTCCACCCAGCTCACACACAGCTTCCACCAATATAACATGGATTCCTCTAAATTAACAGTGGTCCCTTAAACTAACAATAAAAATTGGATTATCTGTTGGAAGTCATCATACCACCCTCCTGTAACAAATGTACTCTCTTGCATTATTTATACTGTCTTTAAATGTATGTCAAATTATATCCCCATATTTATTTTACCTCTCGGTTCTGCTGATTATACAATTCAATTATTTTATATTTATTAGTTTTATTTTTTTATTTGATATTCCAACTTGGTATTTCTATCTAAATCATTACAGATTTGTAACTCTCCGTTAATGTTTATTGGGGTATTATACATTTTATTTCCCTATTGTCAGTTACATGCAGGTATATAAAATGTTCCTTCTCATTTATCATACCTCAAGACGAGGAACCTCAATATCAGGAAAGAACACCAAATATGAGACAAACCTGCCACATTTAATTGGAAAGGACTCCTCTACCTAGATTCATCTTACACTGTATGCCAAAATAATCATCCATTTTGGAAAATGGATTTCTTGAGCTTGTTTTCTGCTTATAAGTTTGCGAGTTTTTAATCTTGTGTCAGTGCCTTGGAAACAAGCACTATGTACCTTTTATTCTAAGCTCAAAAACAGGGCTTTCCCTTCTGTATAAGGTGTTCATTTTGTTTTTGCCATGTACTAAATCCCTGTACAGCGCAACAGAATATGTTTGCACGTTATTAATAAAGATAATAATAATAATGATAATAATAATAATGCCTGTACATTTCACTTTCTATCATCATTATTGTAATCTACTATAGACCCTATTACATGGCTTTCATAAAAACTCCCGCAAGGCTGTTACACAATGACGGGAGATTCTACAGGAGATTTTACTGACCTACTTCAAGCTATTTATAGGCTAATACTCATAAGGTCTTATGTTTATGTAGCCAGGTGGTCTGTCTGTTAGAAAAACTAAGCAGCTACCAGCATAAAGCAGTAAATCAAAGCTAAACAACTATATCAAGTTCTTAAAAGTGATGGAAAGTCAAGTAACTTTGCAACATTTTGTCTATATAAGCATGATTTTTCGGCTCTCATGTTGACTGTGCCATGCTGTGCTAGCAAAATCTCAGGTCTCAGGAGAAGAGGTGTTTTATTTTTGAGTGTATGAATTTTGAAATGTTTTCACATATTTTATTCCACACAAAGCAACTGTTAATGATTCACAGATTCTACAAATCCCATATAATTAAAATGTGCTACTTTTACTAGGCTTTATCTCATCCTCAGCCTATATACCTTACGCCCTATACACTCACCCTACCCTAAGAAATTTCAACCACCTCCCGAAACATACCCCTACCTATACCCCCTTGCTTACACACTGCCTACCACATTCAACAGTCTGTGATTGCCATTTTTGGTTTAGATAGGTGGTAAAACCATTCTGTGTTTGAGACTTCATTGTTAGAAATATTATGAATGATGGCTGATACACACTCTACCCAAACACATTCCAACCTCCTCCCAAAAACATTTCCCCACCCACCTATGTTTTGTGAGGTGTTAAAACATAGGTCGGGGTATAACTATACCACTTGCTTACATACTCCTTGCCACATACAACAGTCTGTGATTGGCAATTGAAAGACAATATCAGTTGAAACAGTTTACTTAAGGTTCTGGGGGTATACCTTTGGGAGGATTCAGTAACCCAAAACATATATTTTAAGCACTTATGAAGATTATGATTTTTACATATGCTAATAATTACATTCCATCATTGTAAAAATTACAGACATGTGCTGAATGATTTTATGCTTAAGTGAATTTGAAAATAAATATATCTTATTTTTCCTCTACAGAGATTTATGAAGTTCATTACCATTGCACATGCACGTCATATCTTAATTTTACACTGATCACATGGTATTAAATGCTAGGTGATACACATTGAATGCTCAGATAGAATTATTGTTGGGGCGTTGTAGAAGTAAATTTGGAGGGTAGGTGGCTATGCATTAACTCCGCTGGCTCTGTATTAAGCCAGTGTGAATGTATTTGTTGGATGTCAGTGTTTAATTGAAAAAGTTGTTGTTGTTTAGTCATTCACTTGTGTCTGACTCTCTGTGAAACTGCAGAATGCCAGGTACAATCTGTCGGTCACTGACCATCAAGATCATGTTCATTGCTTCAGTGACCTCATCTATCCATCTCCTCTTCTTTGTGTGCCGTCAAGCCTTCTCAGCATAAGAGTCTTCTCTAGAGAATCCTGTCTTCTTATGAGATGACCAAAATATTTGATCTACAGCCTCATGATCATACCTTCCAGTGAACAGTTTATCTTGATTTCCTGAAGTACTGGTTTATTGGATCTTTTTGCAGCCCAAGGGATTCTAAACAGCTTTTGCCAACACCACAGACTTCTTTATGGTCCAGCTCTTGCATACGTATGTTACTACTGGGAATGCCATAGTTCTTACTATCCGGACCTTTGTTGAAAAAATTAAATCTGTCACTGCCTCCACTTTTTTCCCATCTATTTGCCAGGAAGGGATATTGCCGTTTGCCATGATCCTCGTCTTTTTAAAGTTGAGCAGCAAGCCAGCTTTTTTACTTTCTTTTACCCTCATCAATAGGTACTTTAGTTTCTCCTCACTTTCAGGCATCAGAGTAGAATCATCTGTGTATCTGAAGTTGTTGATAATTCCTTCCAGCGATATTGATTCCGGCTTTGGATTCATTCAACCTGGCCTTATGCAAGATGTACTCTGCATATAAGTTGAATAAATAAGATGACAATATACAACCTTGTCACACCCAATCTTGAACCATTGTATTGTCCCATGTTCGATTCTTTGTCCACATACAGATTCTTCAGGAAGCGTGAGATGATCTGATACACCCATCTCTTTAAAAACTTGCCATGAATTTGTTGTGATCCGCACAGTCAAAGACTTTAGAGTAATCTATGAAGCAGAAGTAAATGTTTTTCTGGACCTCACTTGCTTTCTCTATTATCCATTGGACATTAGCAATTTGATCTATTGTGCCTCTTTCTCTGGGGAACCCGGCTTGCAAATCTGGTAGTTCCCGTTCCATATATTGTTGGAGCCAAGCTTGTAGGATCCTAAGAATTACCTTACTGGCATGTTAAATTAGTGCACTTGTTCAATAATTGGATCAGTCTTTAGCACTGCCTTTTTTGAGATTGTAGACTGATCTTTCCCAGTCTATTGGCCACTGTTGGGTTTTCCAAATTTGTTTGCATAAGGAAAGCAACACTTTCACAGCATCATCTTGTAGAAATGTGAAAAGTTAAATTGGGATTGCATCAATTCCTGTAGTCTTGTTATCTGCAAGGAATCCTAGGGCCTATCTCACTTCGCTCTCCAAGACATCTGGCAACAGCTCATTGGACAAACTATTGAGGTCATCACTGCTGTTAAGATCCTTCCCGTATAGATCTTCAGTGTATTCCTGACAACTCTTCTTTATCTGATCTGTCATTTTTGTCATTGAGGAAGCCCACTTTGTCATGAAAGTTAATTTTCTTGAAGAGAGCTCTTGACATTCCCAATCTGTTATCTTCTTATATCTCTCTATCACCCATGTATACTGCTGCATAATAATAAAAATAATAATAGTAATAATAATAATAATAATAATGATAATTTGTTTACATCTCTCATTGTAGAATGCCTTCTTCTTCATTCAGTTGGACAAATATTTTCCAATCCCCACTACATTATGCTTTCCTTCTTTCCTGGACTACTTTCAGCCTCATCAGACAGCCAGTTAGTTTTCTTTCTTTTGAAGATATTCTTTCTTCCATGTCTAGTACTTTAAATCTATTGTATGCTTTTAATGCATATTCAAAAGTGATATTATTTATTTCATATCTGTTTGGACGGATGGTTTTCCCATTTTTCTTCAGTCTAATTCTGAACTTCTGAATGCAATAAGAAGCTCATGGTCTGAGCCTCAGTCAGCTTCATGTCATTTTTTTTTGCTGACAATATAGATGTCCTCCATTTTTGGCTACAAAGTATATAGTCAATCTGATTTCTATATTGTCCATCCGGTGATGTCCATGTGTAGAGTTGTCTCTGATGCTGTTGGAAGAGGGTGTTTCCTATGACCAGAAAATTATTTTGACATAATTCTACCAAACTCTGTCCTGCTTCATTTTGTACTCCAAGGCCAAACTTTCAGGTTATTCCAGATATCTTTTTGTTCCCTATTTAGCATTTTTCTTCAGTCTAATTCTGAACTTCTGAATGCAATAAGAAGCTCATGGTCTGAGCCTCAGTCAGCTTCATGTCATTTTTTTTTTGCTGACAGTATAGATGTCCTCCATTTTTGGCTACAAAGTATATAGTCAATCTGATTTCTATATTGTCCATCCGGTGATGTCCATGTGTAGAGTTGTCTCTGATGCTGTTGGAAGAGGGTGTTTCCTATGACCAGAAAATTATTTTGACATAATTCTACCAAACTCTGTCTTGCTTCATTTTGTACTCCAAGGCCAAACTTTCAGGTTATTCCAGATATCTTTTTGTTCCCTATTTAGCATTTTTCTTCAGTCTAATTCTGTACTTCTGAATGCAATAAGAACCTCATGGTCTGAGCCTCAGTCAGCTTCATGTCATTTTTTTTTTGCTGACAGTATAGATGTCCTCCATTTTTAACTACAAAGTATATAGTCAATCTGATTTCTATATTGTCCATCCGGTGATGTCCATGTGTAGAGTTGTCTCTGATGCTGTTGGAAGAGGGTGTTTCCTATGACCAGAAAATTATTTTGACATAATTCTACCAAACTCTGTCCTGCTTCATTTTGTACTCCAAGGCCAAACTTTCAGGTTATTCCAGATATCTTTTTGTTCCCTATTTAGCATTCCAATCTCTTATGAAGAGAGTAACATATGTTCTTGGTGTTGATGTGTTGGACATCTTCGTAGATGATTCCCTCCAGTTCCTACCCCCCGTGGTATTAAATCTATTGGGTGCTGAATATCTTTGTAGAATTGGACAACTTCCATGGTTGGAGCATAGACTTGGATCACTGTGATGTTAAATGGCTTGCCTTGAACTCAAATTTAAATCATTCTGTCATTTATTGGGTTGCAACTGAACACTTCTTTGGCCACCCTTTAATTGACTATGAGGACTACTTCTTCTTCTGCTGGATTCTTGACCACAGTAGAATATCTCATTGTTGTCTGATGTGACATGTCCAATTCCAGTCCATTTAAGTTCACTAATTCCCAGGATATCAATGTTAAACTTGTCGTCTGTCATACAATTTGATATGACACAAATATGACAATGTTTAGATTAATATAGCTTCTTGAGTTCAATGATCAATTTATAGACAAGTATACATTTATTACAGAATATTTTTTTTATTGGGACAATACTAAAATCAGAAATAAACAATTGGATGTATTTACTTGTAAGTTTTGATGTTTTGGTAGATAACAAATTAAAATATATATTATGGTTATTACAATCTCTTGCGAATGATTGAATAACAATTAGTTTTAACAAATTTTACTGTATATTCTGTTAGCTCAATATACAAGATCAATAAGAAAAGTATGCAATCTTATTAAACTTGGATTAGCAATCTATCTGAAAATATTCTATTATTGGTTATTTCAGTATAGGAATATTACTGTCCTTAAAATGATTGAATAACAATCTATTTTAAAACAATCTATATTTTGTTAATTCAATATATGGATCAATATACAGTTTATATAATCTTATAAAGTTTGGTATGAACAATATATTTTAAATATATATTGTTAGTTCACTATAGGAATCAATAAGTTGGGTCAGTGTTTACAATAGTAACTGCAAAACCAATAGACAATCATATAATGTAGACACAATATAGATATGATCTTTTTTTTTCCACAAATACCACGACACATCTCATGTTTGACTACATCCAGTTCTAACATTCCAGGTTCATATGCTGAATGGTTCTTTGCAGGAGCAGACTTTCCTTTCCCCTACAGACACATCCACAGCTGGTGTCCTTTCGGCTTTGGCCCAACCACTTCATTAGAATCTGGTGCTACTCATGCTTGCTCTCTGCTCTTCCTCAGTAATGTGGAAGATATCATCTTCCGAGGGCCATATCATTATGTCTCTGGTTGTACTTGTCAAAAAAGTTATCTTGGCAAAGTTACTGGAGTGGGTTGCCAGTTCCTTCTCCAGTGGACCGCTATTTGTCTGATAAATTGTGTGAGTATTTCTAATTTTACATTGTAATTTTATTTTAACATTCTTTAGCATTTTGTGTTTTAGAGGTCTGGGTTAATCATTAGAAAGGTTTATTTTGTGCTGTAATATTCATAAGCCTATTTTTACTTTTATTAGAGTCCTGTAAAATGTTTTTTTAGGCTGTTGTCTTTTTCTTTTACTAGGATCCCAGCATGCCTTATAAGTGTTCATATGGGAGGTTGAGTTTACACATAAGGAATTGGCTCATTACGAGCACTGTCAGAGTATTCAGAGAATAAATGGCATTTTCCACAAGCCACTATGGAAGCCATGTAATTTTACTTTAGGTAACTTTGCACAGAGAGCATTAAACACTTCACATGTAAGTGATCACTCTTAAGAGTTTACTTGAAAGACTTTGATATGAGCAGCAGGTAATAACTGTATTACATTAATTAGATCACAGCTGATCCCCCTTCTCTACCACACATCTTTTCAACCTTTCCTTAGACACTGGCAAGTTTCCATCAGCTTTGAAACAAGTTACAATTACACCCATTCTTAAGAAACCCTCATCTGATCCAGATCCCCATCTAATTACTCCCCTATCTTTCTACTTCCCTTGGCTTCTAAACTACTTGATTCTGTTGTCTACATTCGCCTTACACAATTAATTTCCTCCAACTCCCTCCTTGATCCCTTCCAGTCTGGCTTCCGGCCCCAACACTCCACAGAGACAGCTCTCACAAAAGTGACGAATGACCTGCTCAACGCCAAATCAAAGGGTAATTTCTCTATACTAATTCTCTTGGATCTCTCTGTTGCCTTTGACACAGTTGATCATCCTCTTCTTATTTAAATTCTCCACTCTCTTGGCATCCGTGACACTGCTCTCTCTTGGTTCACATCTTATCTAGAAAATTTAACATTTAGTGTCTCCTTCTCTGGTGCCTCTTCATCTCCTCGTCCTCTAACTATCAGTGTGCCCCAAGGCTCAGTCCTAGGCCCCCTCCTTTTCTCCATCTATTCATCCATCCTTGGTGCCCTTATAAAATCTTTTGGATTTCAGTATCATCTATATGCTGATGACACCCAAATCTACATCTCTGCTAGCTCATGTTGCCAATTGCCAAACAAACTAAGTCACTACTCAAAGTTTCTGAATTAAACATATTTTTGGAACATTTTGCCCAACCCTTTCTTTTTTGTGAAAAATATGTTGTGATGAATTGTACTTTCTTCTTTTCTTTATAGGGCTGAAACAATAATGCTGTAAATTCAGGACAAACAAATTTAAATTGACTGCTGAAGTCAATCTGCTTTGTTTATATTTAAATATTATATCTCGGCTTTTAAGATAACTGCCGTCTTTCTCCAAAGCTGGTTATTTAAATTTATGTTGTTGATGCTTCCATTGTTCTTTCAGGCAACATAACTTTAAAATGTGCACCTTTGAAAGTGAAATAAGCTAATTCGGTATGCATAATACAGTACCTTGGAATTTCAAACAATTTATTCAACAATGTAAAACCTTCGTTGTCAATTTTAAAGGTTGCCTCAAAAACTGACATTTTGAGAATACCAAAAATAAAACAAAGAAACATACAGTAATATAAATTCATAAGATAAAGTTACAACATTTTTATACTTAAATTCACCACATTTCATCTTGAGATTGATAAGTTTACGATAAGAGTGCATTCTAACAAAGACCTTATAAAGCATACTGTGCCTTAAAAAACCTCTGTATTTCAGGAAAATTCTTATGTATATCAAGTATGTAGCAAAGTAAAAATATTAGCAGATGTACAAGCTTGCACATAAAATCATGTTTGGAGAAAAACGTATTTTTTGAAGACTGTATATAGAAAGTTTCCATCTTGTCTGACTTCAGTAATTTCTGGCAGCTTGGAGACCAAGTGCCAGTTAATATTTACTGAACAGCGGGGAAATTGGTGAAGAGAGGGGTTTGGAGGAAGAAGAGGTGACGGTGACTTGTTAAATTATTAGAGGTTTGGAATATGACACCTACCCACTATCCCAGCACATGCACAAAAGAAGGCAGCTGACAACATTATCCCTGTCTCAATTATTTCAAATATACAGTGTAATAACTGTATTTCTCAGAATTCTGGGAATGAAACACATTTTTCAACATATTCCCTAGCGCTGTACAGGGGTTGAGTAGATGGTAAAAACAAAATGAACACCTTATAAAGAATGGAGGGCCCTGTTTTTGAGCTAAAAATCAAATGTACATAGTGCTCGTTGCCAAGGTACTGACACAAGATTGAAAACTCACAAACCTACAGACTAAGGGTCCAAAAATGAAATGATTGTTGTGGTAAACTACCTCCTCAAAGTATCCACTACACAAGCTAAGGAACTGGCCCCACGATGAGGGGCAGTAACCTTAAAACAGCTGTGCGTGTTGGGATTCCTTTGCTTGTGTATAATCCAACCCTAGCATTGCTCAAAGCTCTTTGATACAGCGGACGTATGCTTAAGGGAAGCCATGTTTGAGAGAGAAGGAGACATGGAGAAAGGGAGAGTCATGGGGGAGGGAGGAGACATGGAGGGAGAGGCAAAGGGGAAAAGAGAGACCCATGGAGGGAGATGGAGAAACATGGGGGAGAGGGAAGCATGGAAGGAGAGGGGGAGACATGGGGGAGGGAGAGGCATGGGGGGGGGGAGAAGGAGACATGGAGGAAGGTAGTGGCATTGGGGGACAAGGAGACATGGAGAAGGTAGAGGCATGGGGGAGAGAAGGAGACATGGAAGGAAAGAGAGGCATGGCAGAGAGAAAGAGACATGGAGGGAGGGAGAGGCATGGAGGAGAGGAGACATGGAGGAGGGAGAGGCATAAGGGAGAGAAGGAGACATGGAGGGAGGGAGGGAGAGCCATGGGGAAGACAGGAACAGGGGAAAAAGGGAGACACATGGAGGGAGAAAGGGAAGGGGGATACATGGAGGGAGAGGGGGAAATATGGGGGAGAGGGGGAGCATGGGGGGAGAGGGAAGCATGGGTAAGAGATGGAGACATGGGGGAGAGGGGGAGACATGGGGAAGAGGGAGAAATGGATGTAAAGGGAGAGGCATGGGGGAGAGAGGCAAGGGAAAGAGGGAGACACATGGAGGGAGAGAGAGGTAAGGGAGAAACATGGAGCAAGAGGGGGAGGCATGGGGGAGAGGGAGAAAGGCAAGGGGAAAGGTGGAGGCACATGAGGGAGACATGAAGGTAGAGGGGGGAACATGGAGGAGAAGGAGGCATGGGGGAGAGGGAGAGGCATGGGGGAAAGAGGGGAACACTTGGAGGAAGTGAGAGTCAAGGGGAGACACGGAGGGAGAGAAGGTGATATATATATATTTGCACTGGGGGGGGGTGGCAAACTTGGGGATAATCCCCGCTGGCAAAAGCTCTAGCTACTCCACTGGTAGTAAGTGTACAGCCTGTATAACAGAGTAAATTTGCTGTCTTCCCAAAATAACTCAGCACACAGCCATTAATGTCTAAACCTTTGGCAACAAAAGTGAGTACACCCCAAGTGGAAATGTTTAAATTGGGCCCAATTAGCCATTTTCCATCCCCAGTGTCATGTGACTGGTTAGTCTTACAAGGTCTTAGGTGGGAATGGGGAGCAGGTGTCTTAAATTTGGTGTTATCTCTCTCACACTCTCTCCTACTGGTCACTGGAAGTTCAACATGGCACCTCATGGCAAATTACTCTCTAAGGATCTGAAAAAAAAGAATTGTTGCTCTACATAAAGATGGCCTAGGCTATAAGAATTTTGCTAAGACCCTGAACCTGAGCTGTAGGACGTTGGGCAAGACCATACAACGGTTTCACAGGATAGGTTCCACTCAGAACAGACCTCTCCATGGTCGACCAAAGAAGTTGAGTGCACGTACTCAGCCTCATAGCCAGAGGTTGTCTTTGGGAAATAGACATATCAGTGCTGCCAGCATTGCTGCAGAGGTTGAAGGTGTGGGGGGTCAGCCTGTCAGTGCTCAGACCGTACGCTGCATAAAATTGGTCTGCATGGCTGTCGTCCCAGAATGAAGCCTCTTCTAAAGATAATGCACAAGAAAGCTTGCAAACAGTTTGCTGAAGACAAGCAGACTATGGACATGGTTTACTGAAACCATGTCCTGTGGTCCGATGAGACCAAGATAAACTTATTTGGTTCAAATGGTGTCAAGTGTGTGTGGTAGCAACCAGGTGAGAAGTACAAAGACAAGTGTGTCTTGCCTGCAGTCAAGCATGGTGGTGGAAGTGTCATGGTCTGGGCCTGCATGAGTGCTGCTGGCACTGGGGAGCTACAGTTCATTGAGGGAACCATGAATGCCATCAGGTACTGTGACATACTGAAGCAGAGCATGATCCCCTCCCTTTGGAGACTGGGCCGCAGGGCAGTATTCCAACATGATAACGGCCCGAAGCACACCTTATTGCTAAACATTAATGGCTGTGTGTTGAGTTATTTTGAGGGGACAGCAAATTGACACTGTTATACAGGCTTTACACTTACTACTTTACATTGTAGCAGAGTGTCATTACTTAATTGTTGTCACATGAAAAGATATCACATATAATAATTGTCAAACTATGAGACGTCGTCACGATTTACGTGGTGGGTACGAGTTAGGCTCGAAGCGAGGCGAGCCGTTAACGCGTAGCCCTTAGACGAGGAGCGTCAAAGGCGCTCCTCGCTGCAAGCCTCACGAAGCAAGTCGTTAACGCATAGCGAGGTGAGTTGTTAAGGCACTAAAACTCCCAGCAACAAGAAAAAAGAAAAAAGACAACAAAAACATCACACACAGCAAGGGGGGACAGCCGGGATGTATGGGAGTGAGGTGGAACGCAAATTTAAGGAGATTTGGATGACTTTCGCCACTCGAAAATCGCCTAAGCGAGAAAAAAATTGAAAACAAGGCTACATGACCCCGGACCGCGCAAAACATTGCCAAATATGTAGCACTTTCACACAGGAACATACAAACTACTAAATACACTATTACAAATGACGGAAAATGCTCGCGAGCAGCGTAACACATTAATAACATTACGAATCTACAATGCCACTGTACACAAGTAAACCAACGGCTTTCCCTAGCACACGCAGCCTATTTCTAATGCACAGCTGGGACATTTATTACACTTTATCAGCAGGGCACCAACACTCAAACTGTACATTGTATTCTGCCGGAAAATACAAACAGATTGTTATCTCTTCAGGCTATTGATTGCTGGGTATATTAATTACAAATATGTAAAGTATATTAATTTATTCAATAACTAATTCATTCATTTTTACTTAACTAAATATACATAAATATATATCTCTCTTTCTGATGAGTGACGAAGATGCTCAGAGGAGCAAAAGTACACCAGAGGAGAGGCTCGCAATGAGCACCGAAGGTCCTCAGAGTACAAAAACCATGACATTGTGTGTCAAACAGCATTCCCATGGCTTATAATGTTATTGCCCTGTCATTTTTTAAGGGCAAGTCGCTAGTAATAAAATATTTACAAAAATGTGAGGGGTGTACTCACTTTTGTGAGATACTGTATATATATATATATATATATATATATATATATATATATACATATATATAGCACAATCCAACAAATTAACAGACTATGAGCCACATTCAATTGAACAATTCTAAGTTATTGTATCCCGTAATAGAGCCTGTAAGTTAATTTGCTATTTAATTGGTGTTTTTTTTGCGAGCTGCAAACGATCTATGTGTTACAGGCTTGAAATTCTTGTGGTTGTTAAAACTGTAACTTACAGCCCATTGAAGCCTTTGATCTTTGACGTCCGCAAGATTGACAATCTCTAAAATTGCAAATCGCTATTCAATTGCTACAATTCCTCAAGGCTGCAAAAGCAGTTAAGCCCGCAAACAGCAAATGTCGGCAAGAATCTTACGTGTTCCAAATAGCCCCCGGAAAGGGTTTACAGACTAGTTTGTAACACTGCAAAAGGCAATAAAAACCCACCAATAATGGACTTTAAAATATGGGAAAAGCAATGGAAGGCATTAGAATTCATTGCACAACAATTCCCAATTAACATATAGCCCTTTCATATGTTTGAATGGTCATGCCAATGCCAAAATGAAAAGTCATGCTGCAAGATACTGAAAGTAATTAAAGAGACCTTATTAAATTGCAGCACAAAAACATGAAAATGGCTGCCATATTAACCCTTTCTCACTCACAGAAGCTGTCATGTGGACCCTAAAAATACAAGATCATCTTATATACATCTCACTCATCACATTGGGAAAACAAATAGTGCCCAAATTACACAGCCACATGACATTTATCAAGTACCAGGGGAACATTTTATTTATGGTTGTTCAGTCCCTCTTTTGTATCCAACTCTCTGTGACCCTAAGGACTACAACACACTTACTTATGTGTTTGTCTGTGCTTATCCACAAGGTTTGCATGGAAAACATACTGGAGTGGGATGCCAGTTGCTTCTCTAGTGCACTGTGATTTGCCTGGCCTTTCTGCTATGACCTGCTCACCTAGAGTGGCCGTACATGGTATAGCTCACAGCTTCATTGAGGTACACAAGCCCCTTACCCACTGGCAGAGATACCTCTGGTGCAGCCGGTGCTATGCACCAGGACCCTTTATCTCCTGGGGAGAGAGGGGAGATAGGAGAGAGGGGAGAAAGGGGGAGCATGAGGACGGAAGGGGAGAGAGAAGGAGATGGGAAGAGAGAGAGAAGGTGAGGAGGAGAGAGAGAAGAATGGGGGAGGGAGAGAGGAGGAGAGGTAGAGGGAAGGGAGAGAGAGAGGGTAGAGAGAGTAAAGAAGAGGGGGAGAAGGAGAGGGGGGATAGAAGAAGAGGGTGGAGAGAGGAGAAGAGGGTCGAGAGAGAAGAAGAGGGTGGAGAGAGAAGAAGAGGGTGGAAGAGAGAAGGGGAGGGGAGAGGTAAGGAGAGGGGGAGAGGAGAGGGGGGCAGAGAGAAGGAGGGGGATAGAGAGAGAAGGAGAGGGGGAGAAGGAGAGGGGGAAAGAAAGAAGAAGAGGGGGTGAGAGAGAAGAAGAGGGGAGAGAGAGAAGGAGAGGGAGAAGGGGGTGAGAGAAAGAGTGGGGGAGAGAGAGAAGAAGAGGGGGAGAGAGAGAAGGAGAGTGGGAGAAGAAAAGGGGGAATGAAAGAAGAAGAGGGGGTGAGAGAGAAGAAGAGGGGAGAGAGAGAGAAGAGAGGGGGAGAGAGAGAAGAAGAGGGGAGAGAGAGAGAGAGAAGAAGAGGGGGAGAGAGAGAGAGAAGAAGAGGGGTAGAGAGAGATGAAGAGGGGAGAGAGAGAAAAGAAGAGGGGAGAGAGAGAGAAGAAGAGGGGGGAGAGAGAGAAGAAGAGGGGGGAGAGAGAAGGAGAAATAGAGTGGGGGAGAGAGGAGGAGAAGGGGGAAGAGAGATGGTGAGGCGGGAGAAGTGGGGGGAGACAGAAGGGGGAAGAAGAGGGAAGATAGAAGGAGAGGAGGGGGAGAAAGAGGGAGGTGGAGGAGAGAGAGGGGAGAAAGAAGGAGGCGGGAGAGAATGAGAGGGGAGAGAGAAGGAGGGGAGAGAGAGACCATGAGAGGTAGAATGAGGGCATAGAGAGAGGGGGAGAAAGAGTAAAGAAGAGGAGAGGGTGAGAGAGAGAGGAGAAGAGGGTGGAGAGAGAAGGAGAGGGGGAGAGAGAAGGAGAGGTAGGAGAGAAGGAGAGGGGAGAGAGAAGAAGAGGAGGGACAGAGAAGGAGGGGGATATAGAGAGAAGGAGAGGGGGAGAAAAGGAGAGGGTGAGAGAAAGAAGTATAGGGGAGAGAGAGTAGAAGATGGGAGAGAGAGAAAGAGAGGGGGAGAGAAAAAGAGGGAACAGAGAGAAGGAGAGGGGGGGTAGAGTAGGAGAGGGGGGAGATAAGGAGCGGGGCAGAGAGGAAGGAAAGGGGAGAGAAAAGGAGAGGGTAGAGAGAAGGAAAGAGGGAGAGAGAGCAGGGGAGCGCGGATGAGAGAAAAGGAGGGGGAAGAGAAGGAGAGAGGAAAGGGGGAGACAGAAGGGATGAGAAGGAGAGGGGTGAGAGAGAAGGAGAGAGGAGGGGGATAGAAGAAGGGAGGGGGGCGAGTTAAGGGGAGGAAAAAAGAGAAGGAAAGAGAAGGGGAAGAGGGAGAGAGAAAGAGGACAGGGAGTGAGAGAGAGAGGAATTTGGAGGCTACACTTCAAAAATAAAAACATAAAATAAAAAAAATAAAAATATATATATACTGTATATACTAGCTACTTGCCCGTCAAAAATTACGGGACTAAAATTGTAAGCCTGGCAATGCTGTTTGCCACTCAATTTGAGCACCTTGGGCGAGTCTCTCCCCCTGTCTACTTCCTCCCTTGTTTCTCATTTCCCCCTCTCTCTCCCCTGTGTCTTCTTTCCCCCTCTCCGTCTCCTGTGTCTCCTTTCCCCCTCTCACTCCCCTGTGTCTTCTTTTCCCCCTCTCCCTCCCCTGTGTCTCCTTTCCCCCCTCTCACTCTACTGTGTTTCCTTTCCCCCTCTCCCTCTCCTGTGTCTTCTTTGCCCCCTCGCCCTCCCCTGTGTCTCCTTCTGCCCCCTCTCCCTCCCCTGTGTCTTTTTTCCCCCTCTCCCTCTCCTGTAGCTCCTTTCCCTTCATCTCCCTCCCCTGTGGCTCCTTTCCTCCCTCCCTCCCCCTCATGTGTCTCCTTTCCCCCCCTCTCGCCCTCTCCTGTTCCTCCTTTCCCTATGGACCCTCATGGTACACTAACTATAGCCACTGGCATTCCTACGGAGCCTATAGCCACTAAAATGTACACTGAACTATAACCATTGGCATTCCTATGGACCCCATAGCACCTAACATTACCCTTTATTGACCCTAAGTATATCTAAATTTAACCAATATGCCATGGGGGGCCCTATAACCTTGGGCATTCCTATGGCCTATCATGGCACCCAAACCTAACCCCCTATCATGAGGGTGGCTATGAACCCCTATGGCACCCGAATTTCTACCATATGGGGTCCTGGACCATATTCCCTTATTAAAATATACAAGGACCCCCATAGTCTCTAACACTACCCTCTTAAAAATAAAACAGAGAAGAGACTAAAAGAAATCTACACATATAGGGGAAAAATTATACTACCAACATGATGGCCCTCCATCGATGATCTTCGAGGTCTGGTCCTCACTCTTTAGCCCTGGATACGTGGACATTTCTATGCTGCTTGACAGAAATTCTTGTTATTTATCTTCGGCCAATGGAAATGGGCCTCTGCCTAAAAATCCGCTCTTACTATATGTTTTGAAATGCATAGATTGAAGGACTTCAATCAAACAAGAAGAGACCAGACTTTTTGATCAAAATGGAAGTGCCCGCTTATTCGGGTCTGAAGAGGGAGGACAGGGGCATCAACGATTTTCATTGGAGAGAGCCAAAAGAATAGGTAGAATAAGTATAATTTACAAGTATAACTTTTTTGTTTTATATAATATATATATTTTTTATGTTAGGGACCACCTGGATTCTTATGGACGGCAGAAGGTTATACTTTAGACTGGTAAAACCAGGAATACATGGACATACATTGTATTGATGTGGGATTTGAGGCAACGTGGCTTCTTGGAGCTTATTTTTCTGAACAGATATAAATAATTTTACATTGTAAGTTTTAATTTTAGGCAGTAATTAAATCACAGTTGTTTTATTTATGAAAGATCACAAACATGATGTTTGTTAAGATTTTGATATTTTGATGTATGTGGTATTTAGATTTTTACTAGGGATATTTAATAGGCCCTCTTAATTGACCAATTAGCTATCTGGAAACATTAGCAACATGAGTGTACATTTTCCTGTGGCTAATAAGCTACATTCTCTACAATTAATCAATACTTCTCTTTTACAGTTCTCCAGTTAGCTATTTAGACTTTTATTTTTTTCAACGCACATTTCTTTTCTACAAAGTAAAGGTAGAATTTTTAATCTTGAGTCTTGAATGCTATCCATAATCTTTTATTTTTAGAATTAGTTATGTTCTTGTTTGACATCTCCACATATACCAAATGCTCCACAATGTCTCTATTGGTATCACCATGGAAACTCAAGAGCAAAGGTTCTATATGGAAAACACACATGGGGATGCATAAAAATCTAAACAGCAACAAATGTTAGTAAAAAAAGAAAAAAGTTAATTTTATGTGCAAGAATCTGTAGCCCATAGTTGCTCCTGTCCATATAGCTATGTGCAACTCTACATTCCTTGTTTGGCTGTGAGTCAGGCAAGAGCGTGTATGTATATATTATTATTATTATCTTTTATTTGTATCATGCCAACATATTCCATAGCGCTGTACAGGGAAAAGGACAGGGGAGAATACAATAATAACAAACTGCAGAAAATGGAGGGCCCTGTTTTGAGTTTAGAATCTTAGTAGAAAGTGCTTTTTTCCAAAGCATCCTAGAAGATTGGAAACTCGCTACTTACAATCTAAAGGGTATGGAAGAGGCAGAAACCTGGGGAAGAGCAGATAAGGAAAAGCAAGGGTCAGGGAGAAGGTGAGAGTTAGAAAGGTTTTTTATTTTGTGGGAGAGGGAAGAGATCACATAGAAAGTCAGAGTGAGGTGGTGAATGGCTGTAGTATGTAATATATTTTCTGACCCTAGTGGTCAGATAATATAAAATGCAAATTATTATTATATTATAGTTTATTTATAACGTGCCGACATATTCCGTAAATGGGAACGTCAGATAACTGTAACAATTGGAGGTGGGTGGGATGGAATTGGTTTCTTAATTCAGTTAGGATAATGTTGCAGCAGGATAACAAACAACAACAAATGATTGCTCATATATGGTAGTAATAATACAGTATAATACTGTAATAATAAGAATGCCCCTTTACTCTAATAATAAGAAGTTACAGCATCAGTTACAAACAGAACATAAAAACAAACTCATACAAAAAGCCTTGGGAAGGTTGTCTGTTTGTGGGGTCATCTGTAACCCGGAGACCATATCAATCTATCTATCTATCTATCTATCTATCTATCTATCTATCTATCTATCTATCTATCTATCTATCTATCTATCTCTCTCTCTCTCTCTCTCTCTCTCTCTCTCTATATATATATATATATATATATATATATATATATATATATATATATATATATATATATATAAATGAGAAGAAAAAAATATATATATACCGTGTATACTGTGTAATTGGATCCCATTTGTCTGAAATAATTGAAGTATGAAGCATATTACAGCTATGCATTCTATGAATGGAATGTGAAAAGGGTTGAAAATGCTTAAAAGTTTGGAAGATGCTTAGAAAAGTAGAAACATATAACTTCTTTGTGTATTGATATTGAATGACCATAACCAAGCTACACAAATTGAGAATGTCTTTTGAATAGTGTATTGCAATCTGCTAAGTAATAGTCATTTCAATAAAATATACATATGTGATTTCAGAGGGAGAGTTTCTAATCAGCTTTTTCATAAGGAATACAATTAATTAAAGGAACGCAAAAGTCACCATATGTGCTCCAACAGTTAGAGGGTGGAATATCATGTGGAATTTCTTTTACATTTTTAAAATTGATTAAGAACTGTATTAAATACTGTCATTTTAGTTTAGTCCTTGAGGCCATCCCACAAGAATCTGCATAAATAATAAGGCTGGAGTCTGTAACTGTTACACATTGAATCATAGATTTACAATATATTTAGGTGTAGATTGTGGTGATGCAGTGGTGGATAGTTTGCTTTAATTTTTTTTTTTCATTAATAAGTCATGGGTTTGATTCCCCTGCCTTCCACTTGTTTTTTTTTTTAATTAATGTTCTTATTTATTTTTATATCACATATTATAATTGTCTAACTGCGATTCATCGTCACGCTTCAGACGAATCGCAGTTAGACAATTATAAAGTGCTGCGCATTGCGCAGAGCGCGGCGCGAGCCGCGCATGCGCAGAGCGCGGCGCGAGCCGCGCTTGCGCGCAGCGCGGCCCGAGAGCAGGTAAAAGAGTGGGGAAGAGTGGGGAAGAGTGGGGAAGAGGGGGGGGGGTAGAGGCACAGAGGGAGAGTGGGGAAGAGGGGAGGGAGAGTGGGGAAGAGGGGGGAGAGTCACAGAGGGAGAGTGGGTAAGAGGGGGGGGGAGTCACAGAGGGAGAGTGGGGAAGAGGGGGGGGGGAGAGTGGGGAAGAGAGTGGGGAAGAGGGGGGGAGGGTCACAGAGGGAGAGTGGGGAAAAGGGAGAGTGGGGAAGAGGGGGGGGAGAGGCACGGCACAGAGGGAGAGTGGGGAAGAGGCACAGAGTGAGAGTGGGGAAGAGACACAGAGGGAGGGGGGAGAGACACAGAGGGATAGGTGGGAAAGAGACACAGGGGAGGTAGAGGAGGGGGAAAAGACACACGGAAGGGAGAACATGGGGAAGATACACATGGGAGGGAAATGGGGGGGGGAGAGGGGAACAGACACAGGGGGAAGGGGGAAAGAGACACAGGCCAGGGGGAACAGGCACAGAGGGAGAGGGGGGAAGAGGCACAGAGGGAGAGGGGGGAAGAGACACAGGGGGGAGAGATACAGAGGGTGAGGGAGGAAGAGACACAGAGGGAAGGGGGGGAAGAGGTACAGAGAGAGGGGGAAAGAGGCACAGAGGTGGGGGGAACAGAGGAAGGGGTGAAGAGACACAGTGGCGAGACACACAGAGAGAGGCGGGGGAAGAGGCACAGAGGGAGAGGGTGGAAGACACAGAGTGGGGAGAGACACAGAGGGTGAGGGGGAAGAGACAGGGAGGAAGAGGCACAGAAAGAGGAGGGGGAAGAGACACAGGGGAGTGAGAGGAGGGGGAAGAGACACAGGGGAGAGAGTGCAGGGGGGAAGATACACAAGGGAGGGAAATGGAGACACGAGGAAGGCCGTAACAGACACAGGGCTGAGGGGGAAAGAGACACAGGCCAGGGGGGAACAGACACAGGGGAGGGTTGGGGGAGACACAGGGGAGGGTTGGGGGAGACACAGGGGGGGGGAGAGATGCATAGGAGGGAGAAGGGGGAAAGAGACACAGGGGAGGGGTTTAGAGACACGGGAGGGAGAGGGAGGTAAAAACACAGGGGGGCAGGAGATACAAAGGAGGTAGACGAGGTGGAAGGAGACACAAGGGAGGGAGAGGAGGGGGGAAATAAGACACGAGGGAGGAAGTAGACAGAGGGAGAGACTCGCAATGAGCTCCAAAGGGGCTCATTGCAAGGCCTGTGATGAGCGCCAAAGGCGCTCATCACAAGGCCAGTAAAGTAGAGGGGGAGAGGCTTACATTGTGTGGCAAACAGCATTGCCAGGCTTCAGTTTTTATTGCCGTCATTTTTGACGGGCAAGTCGCTAGTATATATATAAATCATATGTGTTTTAAAAAATATATATTAGTCAATTAAAAAAGTGGAAGACATTGATTTAGGACCAAGGACTTACTAATGAAACCATTTTATGAGACCACTACAGCAACACACTCTGCTTTAAAAAATAAGTATAAAGGTTAAACTGATTTTGTTATTTGAACCAACACATATATAGTTGTGAGCGTACGAGTTGTTGCTAATGCTTGCGGGCTCGCGCAGCGAGGTGCGGCCCACGCGTAGCGAGGGCTGCGGGCGAGTGCCTCAGTTGCTGGCATGCCAGCAACTGCGACCCTCGCAAAATTTACGCTAAAACGCAAACAACACGACACACCAACCGCGACCCTCGCAAACTTTACCTCGCAATGAAAAAAAAACATACGAGACACGTTACCACACATTACGACCTCGCAAAAATCAGACGCAACTAGCGAACATGACAAAATTCAAAACACAATAAATACACACACCACATACATAAAAACCTTACCTACAGCAAGAGGAAGCATCCAGGACCTCAAAAAAACTACTTACACCTTAATTTAACTAAAAATAAAAGAGTTTAGACACTAATAAAATCGCTAAGCGAGAGAAAAAATGGCCGCCGAACAAAACGAAAACGAGGCTACAGCACTCTAAACACGCTAAACACCACAAGAAACTCGCAAAATACCACAAACGACCTATGGATATTCCGCTGATGCATACCACACATTACCCGCCATTTTACGCCAATGCGGAAGTACACAACTACGCTAACGGTTTCGTCTCGCGCACGCACACTATTACACTGCACACGTTCATCACGCTTACACAGCAGCTCCACACCACTAATGCTGCAGCAACATCAAAACAGATTGCCAGCTCTTCAACACAATGCTTCAAAATAGGTAAAGTATATTTATTTATTAATTGTATTATATATTTCAGTAGTAGACACAAAACACCATTAGATACCTTACAATTTCATTGGCGTCATTTTTTGACGGGCAATTCGCTAGTATATTGAATAATTATTTGAACTAGATATTAAAATATATATTTTAAAGAAAAAATATCTTTATTGGAAATTGAACCAAGTCTTTATCCACCACAGGCAGCAACATTAGATCAGTGCTACTAACTCTAGTACTATTCCTAGAGTAGTTACAAGTAGTTGCAAATTTCTTAACGCTGCCTGATTCAAAGTTTTTACAGCTGATTTTAATTGATATTCACTATGTTCAGCATGGTACAGAGCTCGCTACTCATTCAGGCAGAGGCAAAATACTGAAATAGCCCGACTTCTGTTGATCATGAATCCATGAATTCAGCATCAATTAAAACAATTAAAACATTGTTTCCACATGTTTTTTTTTACACTCTATCTAATGGTGCAGAGCACATTTGTGATCCTTAACCCAAAATTAAGATTACTTTTATTTCTTTCACAAAGCTTCTAATGGTAATGACTTATTTCTAAATGCATGGTAGATATATTTGCTGGAGCTCTCACATTAAATAATAGATCTTTTTGTAAACTGTGTCCCTGAAGATGGGCACAGAGAGAAATAACAAAAAAGAGGGAACACTTTTATGTGGCTAAATATGTTATGAATTGCCTCATACTAAATTAAAAAAAACAATCTTTAATGAAAATTATTTAAAATAAATTTTAGAAGTTTGCTGCAGCTCGATAATTTGTTCTGCAAGGAATGTGCATTTACATTAAGCTCCCAACTTACAATTTCAACAAGACCTTTTATTGCAGGCTTTCTAGTTCTTCCCTTCAATATTTGCTAAAATATTGAGAAAAACATAAAATAAGTTACCATTTGCAAAGTATTTCACTTCACAAGCTTCAAAGGGCAATTTGTTATCTTTTATGAACAAGATAATTTTCATCAATGTGAAAATCATCTACTTTAAAAAATATGTATATTTGACAAAGGACATCTGTTTCCTTTTTGCCTTCTTCTTTGAAAAGCTTGCTTTTTAAAGTTGGAAGGAATCGTCGCACATGCACTTAACTTCAATGGATTATGTACGTGTTTCCATAAAGCCGTCAGATCAAAGCGAGAGTATGATGTGCTGTAAGTGCAGTGGGCAACTAGCAAGTGCATTGAATAAAGTTATTAAGAATAAATATTTGTTGTGTGTATTTCACCTGGAAATAATAGGCAGCAATGGGGATGGAGGAATATTGTTATAGTGAATAGATTCTGCATTTGATAGACCGCATAAAGTTATCTTAGGTGAGTTATCATTGACTTATCGTTCCGTACTTCAGATATAATAAATTGTTGGTATATATTTATACAGACATTATTCTAGTGTCATCATTGTAATGTGCTCTGTCAACAAAAATGGGATATTTTATTATAAAGAATAAATCTTTTATGTAAGAGACAGGTGAGCTATATCAATGTAGAGAGGCATTTGCTACTTTTGTTTAACAATCACGTTTCCAGTAAAATATTCAACTTTAAATGTATATGAGATTTGCTTCCAAACTCATTTTCACATTGGATAGATGGATGGATGGATAGATGGATATATGATATATGTATATATATATATTGATATATATATATATATATATATATATATATATATATATATATATATACATATATATATATATATATTCTCATACAAGTGAGTACACCCGTCACATTTTTGTAAATATTTTATTATATCTTTTCATGTGACAACACTGAAGAAATGACACTGCTACACTGTAAAGTAGTAAGTGTACAGCCTGTACAACAGTGTAAATTTGCTGTGCCAATAAAATAACTCAACACACAGCCATTCTAAACCACTGACAACAAAAGTGAGCACACCCCTAAGGGGAAATGTCAAAATTAGGCCCAAAATGTCCATATTTTGTGTGGCCACCACTGCCTTAAGCCTCATGGGCATGGAATTTGCCAAAGCTTCATGAGTGCTGCCGGCACTCGGGAGCTACAGTTTATTGAGGGAACCATGAATGTCAACATGTACCGTGACATACTAAAGCAGAGCATGATCCCCTCCCTTCGGAGACTTAGCCACAGGGCACTTTCCAACATGATAACGACCTCAAACATGCCTCAAAGACGATCACTAGCTTGCTAAAGAAGCTGAAGGTAAAGGTGATCGACTGGCCAAACATGTCACCAGACCTAAACCCTATTGAGCATCTGTGGGACATCCTCAAATGGAAGGTGGGGGAGTGCAAGGTCTCTAACATCCACCAGCTCGGTGATGTCATTATGGAGGAGTGGAAAAGGACTCCAGTGGCAACCTGTGAGGCTCTGGTAAACTCCATGCCCATGAGGGTTAAGGCAGTGCTGGAAAATAATGGTGGCCACAAAAGATATTGACACTTTGGGCCTAATTTGGACATTTCCACTTAGGGGTGTACTCACTTTTGTTGCAAAAGCTTTAGATATTAATGGCTGTGTGTTGAGTTATTTTGAGGGGACAGCAAATTTACACTGTTATACAGGCTGTACACTTACTACTTTACATTGTAGCATAGTGTCATTTCTTCAGTGTTGTCACATGAAAATATATAATAAAGTATTTACAAAAATGTGAGTGGTGTACTCACTTTTGTGAGATACTGTATATTTATACCTATTTGTATTTGTTTAGCATAAAGGTATGTTGTTGTTCAGTCCTTCCGTCATTTCTGATACTCATGACCATATGGGCACAGCATGCCAGGCAAATCTGTCTGTATGTTTGCTTGTGCTCATGGTTTGTCAGTTCCTTCTCCAGTGGACCACGATTTTTCAGACCTTTCTGCTATGACCTGACCATCTTGGGTCACCCTACATGGCATAGCTCACAGCTTCATTGAAGTACCCAAGTCTGTTCACCACAACATGGTAGAGATCCAGAAGGGGAAACCTAGTAGTAGGGAGGCAGAATTAGAGGGGTAGCATGGTCTTGAAAATGTTTAATAAACTTGGAAATAACTTTGATGAAAATAAACCAGATAAAGGAATATATGACCTATAATTCCCCAGTGCTTAACACTAAAAATGTAAGGTGATTACATTTTTGAAAGGGAAAGTATATGTAATAAAACCCAGAAAAAAATGCTGCTAGTGAAATAAAAAGGGGCAAATTTTAAAAAGTACTGGCTGTAACACCATATATTAGGATATCTGTGAATAAATCCAAAACATGGAAGGGTGCCTTTTTCAAGCTAATATATAACACTGATGAAAAAATCCACAAGACAAGAATTTGGCCCAAAATAACAAATGGCAACAAAGCCAAAAAAAAAAAAATATATATATATAGTCACAGATATAGTAGGCAATAGATACAATATAGGTGTACAGTGCCTTGCAAAAGTATCCCCCCCCCTTGACTTTTTACCAATTTTGTTACATTACAGCCTTAAGTTCAATGTTTTGTTAATCTGAATTTCATGTGATGGATCAGAACACAATAGTCTAAGTTGGTAAAGTGAAATTACAAAAATATATACATAAAACTATTTTCTAGAAATAGAAAACAGAAAATTGGCATGTGCGTATTAATTCACCCCCTTTGTAATGAAGCCCATAAAAAGCTCTGGTGCAAACAATTACCTTCAGAAGTCACATAATTAGTGAAATGATGTCCACCTGTGTGCAATGTAAGTGTCACATGATCTGTCATTGTATATAAATGCCTTTTTTGAAAGGCCACAGAAGCTGCAACCTCTAAGCAAGAGGTACCAGTAACCAAACACTGCCATGAAGAACAAGGAACTCTCCAAACAAGTAAGGGACAATGTTGTTGAGAAGTACAAGTCAGGGTTAGGTTATAAAAATATATCCAAATCTTTGATGATCCCCAGAAGCACCATCAAATCTATCATAACCAAATGGAAAGAACATGGCACAACAGCAAACCTGCCAAGAGAAAGCCGCCCACCAAAACTCACGGACCGGGCAAGGAGGGCATTATTCAGAGAGGCGGCACAGAGACCTAAGGTAACCCTGGAGGAGCTGCAGAGTTCCAAAGCACAGACTGGAGTATCTGTACATAGGAAGACAATAAGCCGTATGCTCCATAGAGTTGGGCTTTAGGGCAGAGTGGCCAGAAGAAAACCATTACTTTTACCAAAAAACAAAATGGCACGATTTGAATTTGGGAAAAGGCATGTGGGAGACTCCCAAAATGTATGGAAGAAGGTGCTCTGGTCTGATGAGACTCAAATTGAACTTTTCGGCCATCAAAATAATGCTATGTCTGGTGCAAACCCAACACATCACATCACCCAAAGAACACCATCCCCACAGTGAAACATGGTGGTGGCAGCATCATGCTGCGGGGATGTTTTTCAGCAGCCGGGACAGGGAAACTGGTCAGAGTTGAGGGCAAGATGGATGATGCTAAATATAGGGATATTCTTGAGCAAAACCTGTACCACTCTGCGTGTGATTTGAGGCTAGGACGTAGGTTCACCTTCCAGCACGACATTGACCCCAAACACACTGCTAAAGCTACACTTGAGTGGTTTAAGGGGAAACATGTAAACCCCAGTGGTTTAGGGGGAAACATGTTGGAATGGCCTAGTCAAAGCCCAGACCTCAAACCAATAGAAAATCTGTGGTTAGACTTAAAGATTGCTGTTCACAAGTGCAAAACATTCAACTTGAAGGAGCTGGAGCAGTTTTGCAAGGAGGAATGGGCAAAAGTCCCAGTGGTAAGATGTGGCAAGCTCATAGAGACTTATCCAAATCGACTTGAAGCTGACGTTTTCGCAAAAGGTGGCTCTACAAAGTATTGACTTTAGGGGGGTGAATAGTTATGCACATTGACTTTTTCTGTTATTTTGTCCTATCTGATGTTTGCTTCACAATAAAAAAAAACATCTTCAAAGTTGTGGGCATGTTCTGTAAATTAAATGATGTAAATCCTCAAACAATCCATGTTAATTCCAGGTTGTGAGACAACAAAACACGAAAAATGCCAAGGGGGGTGAAAACTTTTGCAAGGCACTGTATATAAGTGGCAAATTTAATCCTTATATGTAGCGTTAGTGCTAATCACATGATTATAAATGTATAGGCACAGCACTAGTTAAAAAACATTGTGACACACAATTAAAAACAAAGGGATGGAGTTGCAGTGCTGTGGTGTGCACCTTCAAACAATATATGTATACTACCGACTTGCCTGTCAAAAATGACGGGGCAAAAAAAAAAGTGTTGAAATACTGTTTGTCACACAATGGGAATGTACTGGGTGCCTCAACTATATAGACCCCTATAGGACACTAATTAACCCATGTAATAACACTATAAGTGGCATGAGGGTCATCCAGGACCTTCATGACACAAAGTGTAAGCACTACACTATTAACCCTTACTATACCCAATTAACCCAATCCTGGGCCTATTTAATCCTAACAATACACATTTAACCCTAACAGTACCTATGTAACCCTAACTGGGCCTATTCAACCCTAACTGGGCCTATTTAACCCGGTCTCTTATGGTGGTTTTTACAAACCCTCATTAGCCTCTATTTAACACCATCAGTCCCACAAGGGTATATAAAGAGCCTCATGGGACAGTTAGAACCCTAAGATTAACCCCATAAGTGCCATGAGGGTCCTCCAGGACCCTCATGAAACTAAGTCCAAACACTACACTGCACCAACCCACACCATTAAACCATTAAATGTAAGCTAAACCCCTTTCTACCTTAACCTATTAACACCTACACTACCTACCTATCCTCTATTAACCCCCCACCCCACTAATTACAGAAAATAATAAAAACTAAATCACAAAAAATAATAAAATCTAAGTCACAGAAAATAATAAAATCTAAGTCACAGAAAATAAAAAAGCTACATTACAAAAAATTAAAAAAGCTACATTACAACTACCCCCACTACAGAAAATAAAAAAGTATTATACACCTGAAAAGGAAATACATACAAAATATATACATCACATTGCAATACATACAAAATATAATACAGTAATATACACAATACAAGTAAAATATACCACTATCTACATACTATGTAACCCTATCTAAAACACATTAATACCTATCTAAATACAAAAACCCCTATCTAAATACAATACCCTCTATCTGACATACATGATTAAACCCTATGTGCATACACAAACCATAATCTAACAGAAAATAGAATAATTAAGATCACTTACCTTCGCAGATGTCCCTTCAGTTTGCCGCCCCCCTCCCAGGAAAAAAAGAAACATAAAAATTAGTACAAAACACTACATTCCAAAAAAATCATTGTAAGTATTCTAAAAATTCTACTCACCTTTCCAGCATGTCCCCGTCTTTCTTATTGTCTACTCTGGCTCGGCCCCTGTTAAAAATTTACATTACATTAGTACACATGAATACACACACAAAATAAAATAGAATAAGCATAATATACATTCAACTTACCTTAGAGCAATGTCCCCTTCCTTCTCCTCTTCTGCCCCGGCTGGGACATTGAAGAATCCTTGCCCTAACAAAACAAAAAACAAAAACTAACGGAGCTCTCGAAACTAATAAGGCCCCTAGATAAAACATTTTTGGCAAAGGTGCCTTCTGATTAGCTGAAAGGGCTATCAATCAAATGTCAATCAGAAGGTGCCAAGATGTGAGCAAATCAGAATGGGATACACCCCTATATCCCATTCTGATTGGCTAATGGACCTGTCAATCTTTTTTAAACCAATCAGAAGACTCTATTGCCTTCAGTCAATCACAATGGGCTACACCCCCACATGGTGATTAGCTGAAGACATCTGTGCCTTCTGATTGGCTGCAGTCTGATTGACAGTGACAACAGCCAATCAGAAGGCGCAGATGCCTTCAGCCAATCATCCTGTGGGGGAGTATCCCTTTTTGAATGGCTGAAGGGAATAGTGACTTCTGATTGACTGTCATCACTGTCACTAAGACTGCAGCCAATCAGAAGATGCAGATGCCTTCAGCCAATCACCCCGTTGGGGGATATCCCATTATGATTGGCTGAAGGCCATACAACCTTCTGATTGGTTTAAAAAACACTGACATGTCCATTAACCAATCAGAATGGGATATATCGGTGTATCATATTCTGATTGGCTCACACCTTGGTGCCTTTTGATTGGCTGACATTTAATTGACAGCCTTTTCAGCCAATCAGAAGGCGCCATTGCCAATTTTCTTCCAGAAGAGGCTCTAGGGGCCTCATTAGTGTCGGGGAGCTCCACGAGTGCGGAGCTCCATTGTTTTTTTGCTAGAGCGCAGATTCTTCAATTGCCCAGCCGGGGCAGAAGAGGAGAAGGACGGGGACATCACGCAGAGGTAAGTTGAATGTATATTATGTTTATTCTACTTTATTTTGTGTGGGTATTCATGTGCAATAATGTAATGTTTATTTTTAACAGGGGCCAAGCCAGAGAAGGCAATAAGAAGGACAGGGACATGCTGGAAAGGTGAGTTGAATATTTAGAATATTTAGAATGTTTATTTTTGCTATGTAGTGTTTTGTACTAGAGATGATAAGAAGGGTAGGGGAAAGACACCGCGCCACCGCCTAGTGCAACATGAGTGTATAATAATCACGTCAAAACATCAATCATATAGTGTTTGACTCACATGTGATAACCCCCAAATTATGAGTTATCTGTATGGATTAAAAAGGGTAGCTCTGGAAGTACCCGATGTCCAATCCTCAGATCTCAATCCCAGGCTCAGGATACAATCCAGATAGTTTTGTAGCAGGTACAGTTGGATCACCAATGCTATTTGGTACACTATTATATAGTGTCTACAGAACAAAAAATGATTCCAACTCCTTATGTCTACTATAGGGGACAATTGAAACACACTAGTACAAACAATAGTGTGTTTATCATATATTTATTGCACCATATAATCCTCAATACATGCCATATATGGCCAATAGGGATAGGCACAATGAAAATTAATAAAATCAATAATCTAAAAACATAGAATAATATCAAACACATTTTGCCCAAAGGCTTCCTCAGTGATATAAAAACATAAACAGTGTATAAATATGTATATAAGTACTGCTCATATCAGCACTTACCAACATCAAACCCTTTCTGCTCTCAGACAGAGGCTTATATACCCTCCATTGTTTTAACAATTAGGAAGTGCATCCAAAATGGCGTCGCCCCATGTGACGTGCATCATGTGACTCTTATGACAACATCACGTGACCAACATAGCAATCCCAGCACTTCCTGATTCATAAACTCTCACTCTATGTGAATGCCCTCTGGTGGCTTTACAGGCACATTACATGTCTTTCTCCAGATATGGGCACACATATATATACATATATATATACATACATATATACACATATACATACACATACACACATACACACACATACATATATACATACACATACATGTATACCCCCAAGAAAGGGGATCACCCTGGGATAAAAATGAGTAAATATATATAAAAAAGACATTGATAAATCAGGGTGCATATAAAAAGGAGATATACATAAATGTAAAAAATATATAAAATAAAGTACATGTAAAATATATAGATCAATAGAGAACAACATCCCAATATATGATATAATCCATATCCCCACTCTTGTCAAACAAAAACAGTACACATATATCTCATGGACAAATATTAATAAAAAGCAAACATAAAAAAAAACTACTGTCATTCATAAATGCAGCAGGGGAGACATCATATAGAACTCAAGGAAGGGTGGACAATAATAGACACCTAAAACAAGACTAGAGGGCATCTATTAATAGACTACTATCTATATTAGCCTTCTAAAAAGGCTGCCAAGTCTATATCCCTATTTAGACCTAACGGTTCCAAGGTGCCCAGAATATGTATCCATTTTGTTTCTTTCTGTCTCAAATTTAACAGTCTATTCCCCCCTCTTGTATTTGGTTTTACTTGTTCCACTGCCTGAACCATTATGCCAGAGACATATTTGTTATGCTTCATATTGATATGAGCGGAGAAACCATTCGTAAGGATCCCCCTATCAACATTATACAGATGCTCTCTAAATCTGTTTTTTAAAGAACGCTTGGTGCGGCCCACATACTTTAGGCCACATTTGCAAGAAATAGTGTAAACCACACACTCTGATTTGCACGAAGTAAGATGTTTAATTCTAAACTTATTTTTATTGCTAGTGGATACTACCATATGTCTCTCTCTAGATTTGAGGAATGGGCACGTACCACAATTCTTTGTACTACAGCCAAATGATCCTTTTGTCCCCCTAATCCACATGCTTTCAACCTTTTTAACTGGCCTCTGCTCACTAGGAGCTAATCTCTGCTTTAAATTAAAAAAAAAATCTGAATGTGACTATGGGATTTGCAGGTAAAATCTCTCTCAAAAGATCATCCTGTAATAGAATAGGCCAAAATTCCTTCATAACATGGCGTATAGATGGGGCTGCTGCGTTATATTTAGTGAGAAACCGTACATCTGATGTTTTGTGAATATTCTCTCCTCTACAGGGGTCCTTCTTCTCCTTGTTCTATCCAAATTCCGTGCTCTCTGTCTAGCCACCTCCACTACATGAGCCAAAAATGTATGTCCCAATCGTATACTCTCTTTATCGAAGTCAGCAAGGTCACTACAGTTTCTCCTCACCCTTTGAAATTGGCCATAGGGTATGTTTCTGATCCACTTTGGATCATGGCCACTGGTCGCATCTAAATAGCCATTAGTATACGTGGATTTGGTATATAAACTCGTAGTGACCCTGCCCTCTCCTCCTCTGAGTAAGACATCCAAGAACGGTATCTCCTGTTTTGCTGTCACCATGGTAAACTCAAGATTCATAGTATTTGAGTTAACAAATTCTAAAAATTGCTCTTTAGAACCCTGTATGGATTCGTCCCAAATAATGACAATATCTTCAATATACCTTCTGTAAAAAAACATGTTATCAGCAAAGGGATTGTCTTTCCAGATGTACTTATCTTCCCATTGCCCCATAAACAAATTCGCAAAACTAGGGGCAAATTTGGTCCCCATAGCTGTACCGGTGGTTTGTAGAGAGAATTTCTGCTCAAATAGAAAAACAATTATGGTGAAGGATAAATCCCATGGCCTCCAAGATAAAATTTACCTGAGAGCGTTCCACATTATTGTAGAGGTCCAAATGGTATCTAGTCGACTTGATCCCCAAATCCTGGGGGATAGATGAATAGAGCACCGAGACATCTAGACTAAACCAGCAGAGATTGTCACTCCACACCTGATGTGACAATAGTTCCAAAAGGTGTGGAGTGTCTCTGATATAGGACCTTAGATTGGGAACCATGGGCTTTAAATACTCATCTATATACGATAAGAGTCTCTCAGTCAGAGACCCAATACCCGAAATAATAGGCCTTCCCGGAGGGTTAGACAGATTCTTGTGAACCTTAGGAAGGTGGTAAAAGATAGCAGTCTTTGGATGTGGCATGGTCAAAAAAACAAATTCCTTTTTATTCAAAATGCCCTTATCCTTTTGCTCCCCTAATGAGTAAGTCGTAGGCAGCCTGAAAAGCCAAGGAGGGGTCCCCCTCTATGTGAATATACGTGGAACCATCATTAATTATGTTAAAGGCCTCCCTGAGATACACATCTCTATCTTGTAATACCAACCCTACTCCCTTATCTGCCTGCCTGATAATGATGGACTGGTAATTTTTTAAAATAGCCAAAGCTTCAATTTCTTTGTGGGATAAATTAGACCTATGTTTCACAACATTTTTCTTAGCCATAAGGTCAAATTTTCCCTGTACTAACTGTTTAAACACGGGGATAAAATTACCCTGTGATTGAATTGAGTAGAATACAGATTTAGGTCTGCAATTTAAGTGCATATAGTTAGAGTTTTCATAATCTAGAGCAATGTCCTCTATCTCTCTTGTAACAATCCGGTCAATGAGTGCAGAGTCCAGGCCCGCTTGATCATCTGTTATTCCACCCTCAATCGCCAAATCGGTAAGAGATATCAGAGCATCTAAGTCAGCACTACCCGGTTCCTACAAAATCCATACTTGTCACCTTTTAGTCCATATGTCTCATTACTTTTATCAATTAAAAAAAATGCTGTTTCAGGGTAAGCATTCTAATGAATTTATTCAAATCCACAAATAGATCAAATGTATCTGGCTCCGAGTCAGGAGCAAAAGTGTTTAGTGTTCTGTACTAGTTTGATGTTTTTTTTTCCTAGGGGGGCCGATCTGAAGGGACATTTGCAAAGGTAAGTGATCTTAATTATACTATTTTATGTTAGATTTAGGGTTTGGGTATGTACATAGAGTTTAATGTATGTTAGATAGGGGATATGTATTTTAAATAGAGGGTATTGTATTTTAGATAGAGGATTTTGTATTTTAGATAGGGGGTATTGTATTTAGATAGGGGTTAATGTATTTTAGATAGGGTTACATAGTATATAGATAGGGGTATATTTTAACTGTATGTATAGTTTATATAACTGCATTATATTTTGTATGTATTGCAATGTGATGTATATATTGTGGATGTATTTCCTTTTCAGGTGTGTAATACTTTTTTATTTTTTGTAGTGGGGGGGGAGGGGGGGTTGTAATGTAGCTTTTTTATTTTTTGTAATGTAGCTTTTTTATTTTCTGTAATGTAGCTTATTTATTTTCTGTAACTTAGGTTTTATTATTTTTGTGAGTTAGGTTTTATTATTTTCTGTAATTAGTGGGGTGGGGGTTTAATAGAGGGTAGGTCAGTAGTGTATGTTAGGGTAGAGGGGCATTAGTTTAGATTGAATGGTTTATTGGGGGGGGGGTAGTGCAGTGTAGTGTTTGTACTTAGTCCTGGAGGACCCTCATAGCACTTATGGGGTTAATGTTAGGGTTCTAACTGCCCCATGAGGGTCTTTATATACCCTTATCGGACTGATGAGGTTAAATAGAGGCTTATGAGGGTCTGTGTAGAACCCCATAAGAGACGAGGTTAAATAGGCTTAGATGGGCTTAACTAGTGCCAGTTACGGTTAAATAGGCCCATTTAGGTTTAGATATGTATTGTTAGGGTTAAATAGTCCTAGTGTTGAATTATTGGGGTTTGCATTGACTCCCATGAATGACAGGGTTAATTAAGGGATCATGGGGGTCTGTATTGATCCCTATGCGTGACAGGGTTAATTAAGGGATTATGGGGGTCTGTATTGACCCCCATGAGTAACAGGGTTAATTAAGGGTTTATGCGGGTCTGTATTGACCCCAATGAGTGACAGGGTTAATTAAGCGCTTATGGGGGTCTGTTTAGACCCCCATGAGTGACAGGGTTAATTAAGGGCTTATGGTGCTCTGTATTGACCACCATGAGAGACAGTGTTAATTAAGGGCTTATGTGGGCCTGTATTGACTCCCATGAGTGACAGGGTTATTTAAGGGCCTATGGAGGTCTGTATTGACCCCCATGAGTGACAGTGTTAATTAAGGGTTTATGCGGGTCTGTATTGGCCCCCATGAGTGACAGGTTAATTAAGGGTTTATGGGGGTTTGTATTGACCCCCATGAGTGACAGCGTTAATTAAGGGCTTATGGGGCTCTGTATTGACCCCCATGAGTGACAGGGTTAATTAAGGGTTTATGGGGGTCTGTATTGCCCCACATGAGTGACAGGGTTAATTAAGGGCTTATGGGGATCTGCATTGTCCCCCATGAATTAAAGGGTTAATTAAGGGCTAATGGGGGTCTGTATTGACCCCCATGAGTGACAGGGTTAATTAAGGGATTATGGGGGTCTCTATTGACCCCCATAAGTGACAGGGTTAATTAAGGGATTATGGGGGTCTGTATTGAGCCCCATGAGTGACAGGGTTAATTAAGGGTTTATACAGGTCTGTATTGACCCCCATGAGTGACAGGGTTAATTAAGGGCTTATGATAGTCTGTATTGACCCCCATGAGTGACAGAGTTAATTAAGGGATTATGGGGGTCTGTATTGATCCCCATGAGTGACAGGGTTAATCATGGGATTATGGGGGTCTGTATTGACCCCCATGAGTGATAGGGTTAATTAAGGGCTTATGATGGTCTGTATTGACCCCCAGGAGTGACAGAGTTAATTAAGGGATTATGGGGGTCTGTATTGATCCCCATGAGTGACAGGGTTAATTATGGGATTAATGGGGTCTGTATTGACCCCCATGAGTGACAGGGTTAATTATGAGTGATAGGGTTAATTTTTATTTAGCGCAGGTCCTTTAAGGACCTTTTCAGTCCTTTAAGGACCCGCAAGGCGGGAAATTTGAATTTTGATTGCAGCGGGGGTCCCCGATCGCATGAGATTGTGACCCCCACTACAATGGTTAATGTTGCGATATTGCGGGGGAGGGAGAGGAGGAGGGGAAGAAATACACAGAGGAGGGAGAGGAGGAGGGGAAGAGAGACTTAGGGGAGGGAGAGGATTTTTGTTCTAAGTCCTGCTGCTTGATTCAATGCCCCAACTGCACGAGTTTTAATGGCAACTGCTCGCAGGCAATGAGCGCCATTGGCTCTCATCGCCTAAGTTCTGCGAGTTTTAGTGCCTCAATGGGTCATCACCTAAGTCAAACGCACAACGCAAAGCATGACGCCTTCTCGCAGTTCGACAATTATAAAATGTGATATATAGGAAAGCTGGACAGCTAACAAGTCAATGCATGACACAGTTTGTGGGGGAAAAAAACCCACAGAGACAACCGCATGTCTCAATAACTATCATTAAAGCAAGTACTTGCATTTCATGGTGACAAACTGTGTTCAAAAACGATTCCTCATGTGGAGATAGCACAGTACAAGGACTCCTCAGTCCCGATGGTCTGTTTCGCTCAACTAAATGGGCTTACTCTGGGCCAAAATAAACCACCTTCATGCAAGGTAATTACCATATGTTTTCCATTGTAAAAATATATTTATAGATATATAGTTTGTGCTATAACTTGGGAGCCAAGAGGGCAGAAGGTTAGGTCTAGGGAACACACACAACTATGTCCAAAAGACTTTAGTGCAAATATGAGAATAGAAGATGGAAGCTAACGTGAGTCTGTATAATCATTTATAATCTGCTCCAAACACAACTTATTGAAGCAAGTCTATAGGAAATATAGATGATTGTGCTGATATATGTGTGTTCCTGAAAATGCCTGTCAGACAGCCTCACTCAGTTAACCTTATAGTAGTTGTAGACTAGCAACAATTAATTTTTTGAAAATAAGTTTAATATCCAATATTGCCTTTTAAATAATTAATTATGAGTTTTATTAATGATCTATGTCATAATAAAACATTTAGGTCCTATTATTAGGGCATCACAAAGAAACTCATTATAATGTCTAAATTTATATAGTTGGTATAGGGTAAGAGATTGATATGAGAATATTTTGGATAGTGGACACCAGGAAAGAGAATCAGGGGTCTGAGGTAGGGGTAGAATATTGACCTGCACCCCTAGATGAGACCACATCCAGATAATATCCAGAAATTTGCCCAGGATCAATAGTGGTTCAGAATAGTGTTCGAGACAAGGATAGTAAGGCTTGCCATGTTTTAGGTTTGAAAAATGGATGCAGTACAGATTGGCAGGGGTCTAAGAGACAGGCAAAGTTGGCAAGACAAGTTGGCAGAAGTGTAAAACAGGTAAGGTGTTGTCGAAGTAAATGGGATTCAGAATAGGTACAACAAAGGAAACAGGACATCCATTTCCATTAATAATAATAGTCACACTTGTACTTTGCTTCTTTTTAACATTTTACCAGTTATACATTTTTAACTTCAACATTCACATCTAAATTGCCATCTTTCAATTCTGGATGATTAGAAAAGGAATTGAGTTTCTTTGGAATAACATTAATTTAGGATTCAATATAATTTAATATGTTATTTCGGTAACTGATAATTTGTTTCATCGGATTCACAGAACAGGTGTTGTGAATCTCATCCCAGGTGGAATTAAATTCAAGTTCTTGAAAACTAGATGGTTTAATGGTTCCTAATCCCCTTAGGATAATGTTAGCATCACTGAGTTACAATTCATTAAATGGAATCTTTCATCCAAAAATTGCTTTTAATATTATTTCTTAGCCAGTACACAACAAAGGATTAAAGAAATAGAATAAAAAGTGTAGATCTATATAATAGGATTGTTAACATGTGATTTCCCATTTACCATTGTGTTGACAAAATTATGAATGATGTAGCAATGTTTAGATAAAATGGTCAATTACTCCACATTGTTATCAGCATTGCACAGGTTCTGATTGGCTCAATCCAATTCTAAACAATTCATCATACTGAGGAAGGAAGTTGCTATAGATTATATGTACTGTAAGATAACTAAGAGCCTTATTCAATTGAGCAATTGTAAGTTACAGCAGCCCGTAATGGAGGCTGTAAGTTAATTTGCTATTTAATTGGTGTTTTTTTGCGATCCGCAAATGTCCAACGTGTTACAACCTTGAAATCCTTGCGGTTGTTACAACCATAACTTACACCCCATCTAAGCCTTTGATATTTCACGTCTGCAAGAGTTACAGTCGCAAATCACTATTCAATTGCTACAATTCCTCAAGCCCGCAAATGTTTTCACACCCGTAAACGGCAAATGTAGAAGAAAATCCTATGAGTACTAGAGAGGACCTGCAAAGGGGTTAAAGACATATACGTAGCACTAGAAAAGAAAATAAAAACCAACAATGCACTGTAAATGATGGGTAAAGCGATGAAATACATTATAATTAATTGAACAAAAATCTCAAACTCGCAAAATGGCAATCAAAAATCATTTTATTTTATGTTTCATTTTGGGGTTATATCGATCTTGGGAATCAATCACTTAATACATATCAGGCCATCCACATGGACTAGAACAGTATCGGCATTCATTTTAATTATTTTGTGTTTTGTGTCCGATCGCATATGTGTTTTGAGTCCGATCGCATATCCATGTTTTACTGACACAATGATGACGGTCTAATTTTCAATTGGCTGTTTCTAAATGGGTAGTTACAGCGTTGCATAATTGATCATGTTCCTGCCCTGAAATGCTATGTACAAGTGCATGGTTTATGGTTTTGGCTTTCGGCCCGTAACTTGCAAGCTTGTTCAATTGCATAGCACCTGATTTGTAGCAGATTGCGAGCCCGCAGCAGGCCCGCCGACATACGCCCTATAAAACCGCGGAATGTTGGCTTCCACTTGAATAGACTTTATAACTTTATAGACCTCTGATCACTTACTTATGATGTAGTGGTACTTAGAATGTGAGTAATATATTGAGCTGTGGCTTGTGAATATACAATGATGTTGATCATCCATGCCAGATGAATGCAGGGGCTATATTAAAATGACACACAATGGAAAGTACACTCATCAAATGGTTTCTAGTAATGGCCTCAATGCTAACATGGGGATAATCTTATGTTGGTAATATGATCTTCACACAGCCATAAATCATCCACATAAACGCCTAAAGCAAAGATAGGTTTGGGCCTGTATGGGTGCATACATGCAGGCAAGATTTCAGGATTTGCTTACATATCCACAGTTGAGTCAATTATGCCTCATTCTGATTAATTTACCTCTACTCCGCAATACAAGCTGTAATCCTTCCTTGGAATGTTGCTTACAATATGCCACTGATACGTTGTCACAATTCAGATTTACTCAGCTGCTTATTGAAAATGTGTTTGTATATAACGGAGTGGGTCCAAAGTTGGGATACACAAACCTTTCATTTGAAGTTCTAGGAGTGGGGAGTTTTGTAAATTGCATTGAAGGATTACTGGGAACTGTTACAGTACTCAGCACATGTGCTACTCTCTAATGCAGGGGTGGGCAAGTTCGGTCCTGGAGCACCGCATACATGCCGGGATTCGAAGATTTCCTTTCTGTGCACAGGTGAGTCAATCAGGGTGACTGACGAAGACATTTGACTCACCTGTGCGCAGCAGGGATATCATCAAATCCAGGCATGTATGTGGCCCCTCTTGCGCACCCCTGCTCTAATGCATTTCATACACCTTTGAGTATCAGTCATTGCATGTTTGCTCTCATTTATAGACTTTCAGAAAAGAGCATGGGGGGGGGGGCAGGGATTTATATACCCAGCGTTAACGACCAATGGTTTTGTCTCCTAATACAAAACCCTCCACAAATAAAACAGCTCATAATGTTTTGTCTTTTGTGTGTTCTCTTTCTTTTTTGTTTATGTTTTCAGCAATTTTTTTGTATTTTTGTAGTCTTTTTGTTATTTTTTGTAAGTTTTTTATTTTTTGCAAGTTTTTTATTATATAATTGTATTTCAGTTTTTTTTATTAGAAGGGACTTCCATAATAATGGAGTTAGTGTTAGATGGGGGAATCCCAGGGAATACTTGGGATAACAGGAGGTAGAGGATATTGAAGGCTCATAGGAGGTAGTAGTTATTAAGGAGGGATTCTGGGGGATACCTGTGCCCATACAGGGTTGCGGAAGGCGGTAGTTGCTCCATAGTTTTACCAGATTTGAGACATCCAGGCTTCTCTGAGGCATTTTTATGTCTTCACTCGTTGGATTTTTTTACATTTTTGGGCACTTTGAGAGATTTTTGAGTAAAATTCAGCAAGATTGGCTATCATTCAGGGAGGCATGTGATTGCAATTTTTAAAATAATTATGGGACAAACACGCTGGGCTTAAAATATTAGAGACATTTCAAGCACTTGCATGGCATTTCCAAAATTTACATGTGTGCTATGATATCTCTGTAGGGTATTACAAGAAAACTTATAGGAGCCATGGGATAGAGCACTAAGTCAGAAGAAAAATAACTAGCAGAGAAATTCTTGGCTCCTCTAGATCCACCTATTCCTTATTTGGACCCAATTCCCTCCCCAATTCATTTTATTTTTATTTTAAACCTGATTTTAATTGTTCTGATTTCCAAATCTGTTAAAATCTCATTACTATCACTGGACTGACGGAACAACTGGACCACGTGTTGTGAGCACCTCAGTCAATGTTTCTTCTTCTGTAATGCACAGCATGAAGATTTTAATTAATAATTAATTCATTTCACTGTAAGGTGTGTTTGCTAATTTTATTTTTGTTAACAAATACAAATTATGAAAGTGGAAAATACTGAGGTATTTAACTCAACTTTTTTAAGCAAATAAACAGTGCAATTTTACAAGGAATGTCCAATTGATTCAATTGGGTTAATTTTTTTCATGGGGTAGCACCATTATCTGCTCTACCAGAGCTTCCTAAATGACCCCTATTCAATAGTGTGTGACATTATTTGAGGAAGAGCACATTGTTGTTTCATGTTACATTCCATGACATACATAATTGTGTTTTGGAAGATAATGTGAAATTATTTTCTTTTATTTGATGCAGCCTTAGGTAATTACACAAACACAAGCCTAGTAAATTTTAAATTATCAGTAATCATCAACTGAAAGGACAGGGCTAGTATGTGTATTTTTTTCAATACTGTATTTTAGTTAACTTAATAGAATATTAATTTAGTTTAAACGTGCCAGCAGCATCAACCTATTATTAATATGTTGAAATAGACAGCGGGAAATGGAGGTCCCAAGCATTGCCAGAATACATCTGCGTGCATCCAGCAATCTCTGTGATATGTTGACAGAATGGGGCCAGGGGATGCAAATAAAGATAACTTTTTCTCCAGCAGTAAATATATTCATTTGTTTATTTGTCAATCTATTCCCTGACTGTTATTTCTAAGGAACAATTACATTTTTCTGTATAAAACAATTCAAATTTCACAATCTCCATAAATATTTAAATCAAACAATGAGAATAATAAATAACACATGTCAGTCAAATCTGTTTTATTGCTTCACTGTTTAAATATATTTAATCCCGTCTATTCTTTTTTCTTAAAATATGTTAAAACATAGTCACTTCCATTTAACAAACCATATTCCTCAGTGCCAGGAATTGAGAAACAGGGAAACAAGTTGAAATAACTACATTTCTCTAAAGGGAGAAAACTTCAAGGTCTGATGAATCGTTTCCATTAAAAGTATGTCTTTTTGCCATATATTTCCTTTAGCGGTAAGAATAACAAAATCCATGCTTCACACACTATATCTGGAAGTGGCAGGAGATATAATTAATGGATGAAGCTTCCTGAATGTGTGCAGTTTGGTGACACGAACATCACAGTCAAACTGAGATTACAATTCAGATCCGCTGTCATAGAATTAAGACCCCACATCTTTTCTATTTTTGGAAGCACTATATATTTTTTGTGAATGTTGTTTTAAATTTTTTTTTTAATGCAACTAAAAACAATTGCATTTCTGCTGAGCCAAGACCCCTCCCACAAAAGTAGGATAAATACAATAATAATTTTATTAAAAAAAAACTATACAAAACTACCTTCCGGAATTGAATTGGTTACAAACTCTGAAACTAGGTTATGGAAAGAGGAAAACGAAAAGTCTGGTAAAAATCTTTGAACCAAAATGTTCTTGACTAAGAATCAAATCGCTAATGGTGAAAACAAAACATTGATAAAAGGGCCTGAACTCACTGCACAGTTCAGACAAGTATAGTTATTTAATAATACAGTATTAAAGGTGCTGCTAACACATAACCTGTTAAAATCTGAGTAATTGGTCTCTTATATATCAGTGACAAATGTGTTGATGAAAGAATTGGCACCACAACTAAAAATGACAGGAAACAACTAAACAATTACAGACTTATATGACAAACCTACATTAACCCTCAGTCCTATTCTATTAATGCCTCTAACATGTAATTTTGGCTGAGGGTGTTTTTTTTCCCTCTAAATATGTAGATGTATTCTATTGGCTCAAACTCAACATTTGCCTCCTTAGGCCTAAACCCTGCCTTTTTAAGTAGAATTTCAGAAGTTGTGATTATATGATCTGACAATATTTAAGCAAGCCCGTAATTTAATTCTTAGACACAGCCAATAGTAAATGAGTCTGTCATCATGAAGTCAGCAAAACATGGAAGTTAGACGTAATCTGCAATGGGAGGATACAAATTAATTAGTGCCAAAAAGTAATATTTGCCGATCGAGCCCGCAATTAAGCAATCTAGCACTGTAGAAAATGCATTGGATAATATGTTTTAGTCCATGTGGATTTCATGGTATGCATTACCCCTTGAGTCAGGGATTGATATTACTCAGAAATAACATTGGAAAAATGGATGAATGCACAGTGGAGGAGGACACACCAGTCTATAAGCCCCTGGACCAACCCTGAATTATATCAAGAATGGACTAATGAACCTCAGACTCAGCTCTGAGGATGGTTGCCATAACCTCGGGTGCTTTGACGTTAACCACACCCGATCACTTTCCTCAACTTCAGGGAATTCTCTTTGAAGGCTGTCTGTATACTTCATTGTGGACGCTGCTTCTTGCAGGAGTTCAAAAACCTCGCATCAAAGCTTTTGCAGGTCCTGTACTCTTCCATCAGCAGCATTGCTCTCTATGAGCATGTGAGTCCTCAGGATAGAGGAAGGATGTTATCCATGGGCAGCTTAGAATAGAGACATCATATGGAAATAACTTCTAGTGTTCGTGGGGCAGAACTCAGCCAAGAGTAGAAGGTTTGTTCAGTCTTCCTGTTGAGCTGAGCAGACGCAACAGAGAAATTGTTCCAGGGACTAATTAGTATGTTCATATATCTGCTGGTGATATACCAATGAGTAAACAAAGTGAATAATATATCAGTTGTGAGACCATGGAGTTGATACACTTCCTTAAGAAATGGATCAACTAGGTCAGCAGCAGAAGGCAGCGTTGGCATAGATACAAAGTGTGCCTGATGTGACAATCAATACACAAAAATTCAGATAAGAGTGTTACATTTGGATGGTGGGAGATCAGTAATGAAGCCCATGGCCAAGTATGTCCATAGCCTCTAGTGGCTGAAGAAGGTCAAACGTAACTGCTCTTGGTGACTTGGTCTGGGAACAGATATCACAGGTAGCCATAAAATCCTCAATATCTGATGACATACGAGGCTACCAGAAAGTCATCAACATGAACTCAATGTTTTTTCCTCATACCTGTCATGACTGATTCATGAGTCCATTGGAGAACATCTACACGGAAGTCTCGTGGAATATATAATTGAGATCCTGATACCTGTAGTGTCAGCTCTTGGGCCTCTGTGATTCTTTGTATGAGTGACATTGTTGCAGCAGCTACAAAACATTACAGGTAAGGTTTTTTTATTTCTCGGGGAAGACTCAGTACTGGATCCCTCAATAAAGACATGGGACAGGGCATCTATCTGTTTGTTTCCTTGATTCAGGTCTGTAATTGATAACAAGCCTAATCTGGAGTTTTGTGAATATCTTTGCACATCTAAGGGGATTCATAAAGTGACAAGGTGTAACCATCAACAACAGTGTCTTTGTTGACTGCTTTGTAGTTAATAAATGAAAAAGAATCCAACACCTTCAGGGGAAGTAGATTCCCAAATAAATATTTTTGACAGATTGTATTTGACATACTCTCACATGGCCTTGGTCTCAGGTTCGGACAGTCAATATATTGCTCCCCTTAGAGGCATGTCATCTTGCAAGTAACTCAGTAAGTCATATGGTTGATGAGGAAGTAATGTCTCAGAATTGAGACAATGTCAGCATAATCCCTATATACTTCAGAAATAGCCAAGTCTCCTGACAATCATTAATTCCACTTTGGGGAACAAGGATTTGATACTTTTTAAATTTTTATAGAAGTCCAAGAAGTGACTGCATCCACATCATTAAATCTCTGTCCCTTTTTTTATTCTGTTTTGGAAATGAGTAATTGGTGGAATATGATCAGAAGGAGGCTCTCATGAATCATTAAATCTCAGTTTTTTTTGGCATGACTTTAATAGATGACCTTTTTTTTCCACGATAGAGGCATAGACTTTCAGCTCATCTCTTCCTGCTTTAAGCCTAAGACAGATGAATACTAGCAAGTTCCATTGATTTCTCAGTGGGAATTAGGTTATGGGTAGCAGCTGGCAATTTTTGGAATTTGTAGATGGTGCATAAAGGTGTACCTGTGCTACGAAAAGACCTCACAGCTACTCTTTCCCAAAGTCAGGATTTGATGCAATTGACTAGGCTGATCAATTCGTTGATACTATCTGGCAGATCAATGTGAGCTTGCTGAAGGGGTAGAATTTAATTTGCTGAAGTAGCAGACTTCAAAGGTTCTATGCAATTCTTATAGAGACAGGTCTAAGTTGCGTACCTCTAACATCTTTTTCCTACAATGGTGCGATCCAATCTAGTACCTGATCAGCAAGAAGGGAAATCACAAAGATAATGGGGAAAAGCTCTGGATGAAAGATACAATGCAGAGAGCACTGTTGAAGAAACCCTCTACAAGCAGCTGGATCAACACCATAGGAGTGGCCAGGTGACTTGTTCTGGCAGCAGACTTCGGAATGTGAGAAGGTACTTAACAGTTGGTTTATTTTCCACAGGTGGAGCTGGAAACACTAGAGCTGTAGCTGATTCTAGCCATGTTAACATAGTACAAACACACTTTCAAAGGCTATTAGCAAAGCATCTTGCTTTACAGGCTGCTGGGAAATGTGATGCATTCTCCGAGCCAATTGGTTAAGTCAATGCTGAAGGTGTTCTATCAATAAACCAAATAACCAGAGTACTTGCGCTTAGATCATCTAAGCGCAAGTACTCTGGTTATTTGGTTTATTGATTACAAAAGAGAAGTTTATATATGTTTGAGCTATATTTTTTTGCCTGTGTTACTTTACTCCTTGTGACTACTGTGAATTGCCAGTCAGCATTAATGACATATAGTAGTCTCAGGCAAACAGGAGTTGCATCACTATTGTATGCTCTAAACACATTATTTGTACATATTTCTGTAAACCCTCCTCAACCTTTTTTCATAACCAGTAAAGTACTTCCATGCGCTTTTTTCTACATTGGTTTTAACCACAATTTTTTGAGCTAAACACTATTTATATATTTTTTCATACTTTTGTCCTCCCAAGGATTAGCAAATTCATTTTGCCATATGAGGGAAGACTGTATGTACTCAAGAATATACCAGCTAGTAGCTCATTTAAAGGAATCATCCATTCCAAACCCTATAGTTCCTATATATATTTTTTCTACTATTATTACCATTGTTAAGGTGTTAGGCACCAAGGAACTTTTTTACAGTGATATACCTTATTATTAAATATGAAAGAGAACTAAAGATGACCTATTTTGATTGCGTCCACGGTCAGACCAAACAGTCCACCACCATACTTAAATCTCCCAACCCCAAAAAATGGGAAACCATTCCTAACATTTCCCAACATTGGGCATCAGCCCTGCAAGACCAAAGGGTTTATGGTGTGTTACTTGTTTGGTCTTTTATTATGGTGTATGAATGTTATTAGAATGGTGAAGGTATGGTATAGTTTGTTTTTGTTCAGCTTGAAAGATGAGTATGAGTGTTGTAAGAATGATGAAGGTTCCATTAAAAGAAAAATTTATTTGAGACAGAACTACTTATTTGGCAGGATAAGCGGTCTAATCATTAAATATAATGAATAATTAATGAAATATTAATATATAATGAAAATCATTTTGCATAAGTAAATGGTCTAAATTCGCCGACAAAAAGGAAAATAGCTTTCTCAAACTACTCCAAAATTAAAGTTGTCTCCAGGAGACTCATTTACAGAGGGAGGCTTTACAATATATGTCAAATAAGCAATTTTCAGTCAGACTAGATTCTACATGTAATAGTAAATCTAAAGGTGTTTCTATTCTTTTTAATAACAGATTAACTTTATCTGAGGAAATTAAAAAAATAGACCCTTTGGGCAGATATATAATTTGGCAGGACATATCAACAACAGATTAACAACTTTGGTTAACGCTTACCTGCCAAATAAAAATCAGATCAGGTACCTTTACCTAATTGATATATTCAAATTAAAGAAAGGATTGATTATAATATGCAGGGATTTTAAATAATGGCAATCATGGCAACTTATGGATAAACAAGGTCACCTTAAAGGCTAAATCAGAAGCAATAACTAAATAAACAGCTTTAGACTTCTCAAATCTGATAAATAATTATGAGTTATATGATCTATGGAGGGTTTTTCAGCCATATCAGAAAGAATATAATTTGTTTTCAAATAGATTTGAATTCCTCTCCCGCATAGATTATGTCTTTGCAGATCTGAGAACCATGAGATTGATTGTAAAGACAGATATTGTATTGTCCCCATGGTCTGACCATTCGATGAATAGTGTTGGCCTGGAAGATGTAATTGTATTAAAAAAACAAAGTAGATGGAAAATTAACCCTACTGTATAAAAAAAATCAGAATATATTAAAGCGCTGAAAAAGGACACCCAGGCATTTTTTGAGTTTAATAATGATTCAGTAATATCCTCGAAGACATTATGGTGTTCTTATAAAGCTTTTATTCGAGGGACTTTAATCTCCAGGTCGGCAGAAATTAAAAGGTAACAGGGCAAACCTTTAAGAATATTGTATATAAAACTAGAAAACCTCCATCCGAATAATAAAAAGAGTCCAAACAAAGATATTGGTAACAAAATACATGCAATAAATAGTAAAATCAAAAGTATATTGCAATTGCAAGCTGATAGTCTCTTATGGAAATTTCAACAATCTAATTTTTTGTATGGTAATAAAATCGGCAAATTTTTAGCAAATAGGTTAAAGAAACAACGTATGCAAAATAGGATCCTAAAAATACAGGATAAAGGAAAAAAAGTACATATACATCCTGATAAAATAGGTGAGGTGTTTCAGGATTTCTATAAGAAGCTATACAATTTGGATAATGATCCCTGCTTTATAGTCCCAGAAAGAGAGGGCATTGAGGATTTTTTGGACAGAATTAATATACCTAGAATCTCAGAACAAGACTCATCTCATTTAAATAGGGACATAACTATAGAGGAAGTAACTGAAGTGATAAATATTGGTAAATCAAATAAATCTCCAGGAGTAGATGGCTTTGACTACTTATTTTATAAAACACTATTGCCGGAAATAAAGGTGTACTTATGTGGTCTATTCAACGAAATTAAACAAACCTTCCTCTAGAGATGTCGGAGACAAAAATAATTAACATTCTTAAAGAAGAGAAGAACCCGGATGATTGTAGGAGTTACCAGTCCAATCTCGCTGATTAATATTGACGTAAAAATCTATGCGAAGATTTTAGCGAATAGACTGAAAATATGAATCAATGAGGTGATTCACTCCGATCAAACGATATTTGTCCCAGGCCGTCAGGCCTCCGACAACGGTTCGTCCTATTTCAAAATTAATCATTCAAAATCTGATATTTTAACTAGAGGCATAAAGCCGGAAGTTAAAAATAAATTGGAGAACATTTTTATCTTCAATTGAAAATCCCACTATATTGTCCATTTGGGGAGAACATTTTCATTCAGAGTCAGTAATATTCTTAAAGATAATTTGAATGAAGTAATGAAGCAAATCAGGCCCATTCTAGCTGACTGGAGATCTCTCAATCTATCGTGGTCAGCAGAATAGCTTCAAAGAATATGAGTATCATCCTGAAAATTACCTATTTTATGAGATCTCTACCAGGAATTTTACCTAGTAATTATCTAAAACGTATTCAGGATCAGCTTGATACATTTTTATACAGGGAAAAAAAATCTAGAATCAGGAATTAAAGGAGGATTAAAAGCTCCATTTATAAAAGAAATACATCAAAAATTGTTATATCCCAATCTATAAACCTAGATGGCTAGCTCTGGAAGAGGCTCTATTTAGGGAAACCCCCATACAAACTATTTTGTGGTTTCCTAACTACAATAAAACTTTGTTTAGTAAATTCCCCAACAACATAAAAGCAGTCTTAAAATGTTGGTATAAAAACAAAGAGAGAATGCAATTGTCAAATTTTCCTTCGTTAGCCGCACCTATTGAGTTTCTTAATACGAATGAGCTATGTCCAACACTCTCTCTTTTAATAAATAAGGGTATAACCTCAATTTCCGAAATATACAAAAAAGGCAATATCTTAACTCTACAGGAGATACAGAAGAAATACGTGGATATAAAATTCACCTGGCTCAAATATGAAAGTTTGAAAAAAACTCTGTATGGGAGGGGCTTTAAACTCTCTGGAATGAATTCCCCAACGAAAATAGAAGAATTGTTCATAAAGGGGGGAACGTCACATATAATTTCTAAATGTAGTAAGATTATTAGTGAATCCACGCCCTTTTTTAAAAGCCCAGGTATTAAAGGCTGGTAATTTAATCTTAGAGTAAATATAGATGATATTATGTGGAGAGGAATTATTAAAAGGGTCAAGAAATTGGCACTTAATACAGCTTATATTGAGTTATTTTTTAAATTAGTCCATAGGTGGCATCTTACCCTGGTCAAAATGGTCAGGATTAATCCAAAAGGGGAAGACCTTTGCTGGAAGTTATGTGGCTCTCAAGGTACTGAGGCCCATGTTTGGTGGGAGTGCAACAGAATTCAAAAGATGTGGTTGGAAGCTTGCCAGCTATTATCTATGGGAAAGCAAATTTCATGCACCTCACAACTGGTTCTCTTTCATATGAACCTTGAGAACCTACCAATTGCGGATAGATATTTGACCTGCCATATACTGTTAGTTGCTAAATGGCTAATTGTGAAATAATGGAAATCATCTGCAGTTCCATCAATTAAGGAATTGATAAATGTCATTAGCTTGAATAGGGAGTTGACACCTAAGTACAACTGGTTAGTCTCCCAGAAACAATTTTTTCATATCAATTTGTCAAAGTGGGATCAGTATAGACTATCGGATAAATCATAGTAAAATATGGTTCCCCATTACACTAGGCTAGATAATGGCTGGAACCTTCAGGTTGAATGAATGAAAGTATGTTTGTTATTTGTGAGGTACAATATTTTTAATTTGGATATTGTTTGTATTATATATATATTTTTTTCACTTCTTTGTTATATGTGTGTTCGTTATTCTTTTGTATTGAAGAATAAAAAAGGAATATTGGCTTGGGGAAACTCTAGTAAGAAATTTTGTTTGACAGTGCAGGTGTGACAACTTAAAAGCTTCTGTTGAGCTTGATATGAACCAAGTTCAAACCTACCCCGTTGGACCATCTGGCTCTTTGTATATCCCAGATAGCAGGCACAGATCCAACCCAGCTTACAGCCACCAAAGTGCCCAGTTCCACATTAATCAGTAGTCACCCAGCAAATGTTACCAAATGTAACAGAGTCCAATGCAGGTTCTGCAGCAATAATCCCAGTAATAAGGATTCTTATTCCCTCAGAATGAAACAAACACCTTTATGTTTAAACTGACAACAATCTTTATTTCCTATCTTTACAAACCTGTGTCACCTAATACCCTCCTCATACCAGACACCCACTATTTAACCAAGACCGGTGGATCAACTATTACCCTCCTCATACCAGACACCACCATTTAACCAAGACCCGTGGATCAACTATTACCCTCCTCATACCAGACACCACCATTTAACCAAGACCTGTGGATCAACTATTATCCACTCCTCATACCAGACACCACCCATTTAACCAAGACCTGTGTATCAACAAATACCCTCCTCATACCAGACACCACCATTTAACCAAGACCTGTGGATCACCTAATACCCTCCTCATACCAGACACCACCATTTAACCAAGACCTGTGGATCACCTAATACTCTTCTCATACCAGACACCACCATTACCAAGACCTGAGGATCAACTTATATCCTCCTCATACCAGACACCACCATCTAACCAAGACCTGTTGATCACCTAATACCTTCCTCATGCCAGACCCCACAATTTAATCAATACCTGTGGATCACCTAATACCCTCCTCATATGCCACCATTTAACAAAGACCTGTGGATAACGAATACCCTCCTCATACCAGACACCACCATTTAACCAAGACATGTGGATCACCTAATACTCTCCTCATACCAGACACCACCATTAACCAAGACCTGTGGATCACCTAATAACCTCCTCATACCAGACACCACCATTTAGCCAAGGTATATTTCTACAATCAACATGGATGTTCTGCTGTTTTTTTCTGCAATTTACTTAACCTGTTTAAAAATTATATGTTTGAATTTGCTACTTTGCTTTGTTTAACACTGACTTCCAAGTCTCTCAATGACCCTACCCCTTCTCCTTATCCCTCCTCCTGCTCTTTATACAGTATGGTCTCAAACTCTGTTTCCATTTCCATTTCCTATCTTTCTTGACTTTTTGATCCCTTTATACCCTCCTCATACCAGAGAGAGAGAGAGAGAGAGCGAGCTCTGAGCCTCTGTTTGTCCTAATAGATAAACTTTGTATTGTCTCTTCATATTCCCATCCTTCCAGTCACCTGGCTGATTTTTAACCAATAACCAACCTCACATCCTGTTTGTATGCACACAAATAATGAAAATATATCAATAGGGAAATGGTGTATAGATGTTTTTTTGTGCCCAGGCTTGCTCCATGGCCAAACTACAGGATAATATTGAATGTTCATGTTGACCTCCTCAGTCATAATCTAAATCATTATTTTTTATGTCTGAATCTAGCATTTTCTGTTATCTACACCTGTTTGATTAAGCTTGGTGAAAACAATGGTGAATTGAAGGAGTTACCTCAGGTATATGTATTATTGTCATGGGACCATCTTGTAATCATCTTTTCAAGGTTTCCCAGCCACCTGAAATTAATTTGTCATTGGCTCAGTTCCCCTTAAGAGAACTTTTAGCAGACTCAGAAATATTTCTGTGCATCTATTAAAATGATTAACCCTTCACATGAGGAAGGCCACACAGCAAAATTATGTATGTATTTACAGTGGCAATAATAAAAGCAACAAACAATCAAATAAAGTAGATGGTATGTATGATATTTTGTATCTACAAATGCCACTACATTCTCCCTGGCTCCTGGGCCTAGCTGGGGTCTACCTGGTCCCTGTAGATTTAATGGGCACACAGCCCTAGAGGAGATCAGTGGAGCTCTTGATGGGCCCTGAGGACCTAGTGTATCTTTGTGGATCTCCCTGTGCTTAGCCGGGGATCCCCCTGGACTCTGTGGGTCCAGAGGGCATTCCTGGGGGCGTTGATGGGCCCCATGGCCTAGTACTGATTCACAGGGGTTTCTATGGGCCCCACAGAGCTAGTTGGGATCCCCAATAGGAACCGGTGCAAAATGAATGACACCACTGCCCATAAAAAATTCAAAGAAAAAAATAAACTGGACAACACAGAGCACCTCCAGAGGAGGGCCCCAGTACATTGTACTGCCTGGACTGGTGGTATCTCCACCACTCCCCTCCTATCAAAATAAAAATGGTTGATAACAGCCATGAGTTTTCTTACAAATTTTCTTACAATTAACCTATCAGACCATCTTAAATTATTCATGAAATGAAAATATGGAAGAAACCCTTTTTTGGCCATATTGTACTTGCCTATTTCCCAGTTATCTTAGTTACAACCTTTGGATATAAATGAAGATCAGATAAATAACTCAGGTTAAATATTTCTCTCTTTCTTTAACAGACCCTTTTGGTTCTCTTTTTACAGGCATTCTAAGTTTATCATTCAATGTGCTACTGAGCAAAGTAAACAACTTTTCATCATCTTTCCATTTAAGTCAGTGGAGATTATTATCAGTTTGCGATACCACGCTAGTGACACCATGACAAATAAGCTTTAACACATTCATATATAGAATGTCATGGACTTCAGATACAGTAGTAAGTGATTTGGATGCTTGTGACAAGAAGGTATGAAAACTGCATCTTCATCTCCTTTTTGACTGTACAAATAAACTTCAACTAGAAGCAGCAATTTTGTTTGGACAAAAGTACTTGCTTTTTGTACAAGAATAATAAGAGCTAGGAGCTCGTTCAAGAAATAATTTCAAAGGTTTCCATTCATCCTTGTCCTGCCATATTCGTAATCATTGAAAAGAATAGTAGCTCTCTTCAGCAGTTTATTAACTGTAGAGAACATATCTAATTACTGTAAAGACACCTTACAATCTGACTTTAATAACTTCTTCAAAGAATACTATTTTATCTTAAACTTGTCCTCCAAAGAGTCTAGATTCTGATTTACCCAATCACATACACATATGTTCAGTAGGAATACATTGTGATGCCTTTCCCTCTACATGAACACCATATCCATTGCTTGGACACCATATCCATTGCCTCAATACAATAAGTTAATGTATTTTCAATCCACTGCTCTGAAATTCTCTCAATCCCATTTGCTCCTTCTATTTCTGCTATAGAGGTCTCACCTCCAGTGCTCTCTCTGCCCCCACACACTTACTCAACAATAAACCAACATTTGCTTCTCTAGATAACACTTTCTTCATCCTCTGCTCTTTTGTTCTCAGACTGCCCCGTCCTTAATCTCTGCTATCAATTTCTTTTTGCTATGCTTCTCCATTCCCCCTTGCTGTCCGTGACTCCCTAAATCCTGCCTTTTATATCCACTCCTGTTTGAAGACCTGATCTCATAGTTGAAGAGAACCAACCGGACATTTCTTCATAGAACTTAAAAATTCTAAAAATGTTAAGTGTCTAATTGACTAAACATCACAAAATGAATGTAATGAGTACATATATCTAAGCAGTCTGTCACATTGCTGTAATGGTTCACAGTTGCCAGGTCTAAGCATATCTTCCATATTCCTCTATACTGTACAGTACTTGAGGAGGTTCCCAGCCTATTTTGAATCCTAATATGTATAACTGAACACATGGGTTGGGTGTAAGTGTAGAAAACATGCAAGTAGTGTATCTGTTCATATTTCTATTCCAAGAGCTTTACAAAAGCCACAGCTGAGCAAATGTTCACTATAGAGCAATACATTACACAACAACATGATGCACAGATGGCTGCAGTGTAGATTCTCTGCTTGGATCAGATATTTGAAGCAGTTTCAAATAATCACCGCAGTTCTCTTCCTCATAATGTAAAAAAAAGTGTTTATTGAATGTCAATAACAAAAATGCAATGTTTTGGTCCTTAAAGAACCACTGATAGTCAAAGCTTTGCATTTTGGAAGTTTATAATAAAATACCACTATATTAGCAGGAATACAAGATAGGAGAATTAAAAAAAAATGGATTTAGATCACTTAAATAGGGTCATGGGGAATTTCATCTTTGACTTCTAGTCTCTCTGTAGCTTGAAGGGGAGGATTATCCTAGGGATGCTTACTCTTCCACTGAGTTCTGTTGTCAAATGTGCTATTAGAGAGGCAGTTTTAAACATACATAAATAGAGAAACAAAGACATAATGTGTGGCCTCATTTAGGCAAAACTGATAACAATAGTAAAATTAAAATTGTTATCATTTATTTTAATCTATGTATAACATTTTGCACAATATCAAGTCAAGATCTGCAAAATAATCTTATCCTTTAATTATCATACTAGCAACTTGCCCGTCAAAAATGACGGCAATAAAATGTGAATCCTGGCAATGCTGTTTGCCACACAATGGGAGCCTCTCCCCCTCTACTTTACTGGCCTCGCGATGAGCACCTTTGGCGCTCATTGCAAGTCTCTCCCTCTGTCTACTTCCTCCCTTGTGTCTTATTTCTCCCTCCTCTCCCTCCCTTGTGTCTCCTTTCCCCCTCCTCTCCCTCCCTTGTGTCTCCCCCCAGTGTTTTCCCCCTCTGCCCCCTGTGTCTTTCCCCCATTTTCCCCCCGTGTCTCTTTCCCCACCTCCCCCTCCCCTGTGTCTCTTGCCCCCACTCTCCCTCCCCTGTGTCTCTTGACCCCCCTCTCCCTCCCCTGTGTCTCTTGCCCCCCTACCTCCCCTGTGTCTCTTTCCCCCTTTGTATCTCTTTCCCTGTGTCTCTTCCCCCCTCCCTTGTGTCTGTTCCCCCACATTTCCCTCCCCTGTGTCTCTTCCCCTTCCTCTCCCCTGTGTGTATTCCCCCTCCTCTCCCTTCCCTGTGTGTCTACCCCCCTCATCTCCTGTGTCTCTTCCCTGCTCCTCTCCCTCCACTGTGTGTCTCCCCCTCCTCCCCTGTGTCTCTTCCCCTCCTCTCACTCCCCCTTTTCTCTCCCCGTCCGCTCACTCCTCTGTGTCTCTCGCCCTCCTCTCACTCCTTTGTGTCTCTCCCCCCTCCACTCACTCCCCTGTGTCTCTTCCCCCGCCTCTCCCTCCACTGTGTGTCTCCCCCTCCTCCCCTGTGTCTCTTCCCCCTCCTCTCCCTCCCCCTTTTCTCTCCCCCCTCCTCTCACTCCCCTGTGTCTCTCCCCCTCCTCTCACTCCTTTGTGTTTTCCCCCTACTCTCACACCCCTGTGTCTCTCCCCCCCTCCTCTGTGTCTCTCCCCCCTCTCATTCCCCTGTGTCACTTCCCCCTCTTCTCACTCCCCTGTGTGTCTATCCCCCTCCTCTGCCACCCCTGTATCTCTTTCCCTGTGTCTCTTCCCCCCCCTTCCTTGTGTCTGTTCCCCCACATTTCCCTCCCCTGTGTCTCTTCCCCCTCCTCTCCGCTGTGTCTCTCCCCCCTACTCTCCCTTTCCTGTGTGTCTACCCCCTCCTCCCCTGTGTCTCTTCCCCCTCCTCACACTCCCCATTTTCTCTCCCCACTCCTCTCACTCCCCTGTGTCTCTCCCCCTCCTCTCACTCCTTTGTGTCTCTCCCCCCTCCTCTCACTCCCCTGTGTCTCTTCCCCCACCTCTCCCTCCCCTGTGTGTCTCCCCCTCCTCCCCTGTGTCTCTTCCCTGCTCCTCTCCCTCCACTGTGTGTCTCCCCCTCTTCCCCTGTGTCTCTTCCCCCTCCTCTCACTCCCCCTTTTCTCTCCCCCCTCCTCTTACTCCCCTGTGTCTCTCTTCCTCCTTTCACTCCTTTGTGTCTCTCCCCCCTCCTCTCACTCCCATGTGTCTCCCCCCTCTTCTCACTCTCCTGTGTCTCTCCTCCCTCCTCTGTGTCTCTACCTCCTCTCATAACCCTGTGTCTCTCCCCTCTCCTCTCCTTCCCCTGTGTGTATCCCCCCTCCTCTCCCACCCCTGTGTGTCTCCCCACTCCCATGTGTCTCTTCCCCCCTCCTCTCCCTCCCCTGTGTCACCCCCTCCTCCTCTCACTCCTTTGTGTCTTTTCCCCTCCTCTCACTCCTTTGTGTCTCCCTCCCCCTCCTCTCATGCCCCTGTGTGTCTCCCCCCTCCTCTCACTCCCCTGTGTCTTCCCCCTCCTCTCACACCTTTGTGTCTCTCCCCCCCCTCCTCTCACTCTCCTGTGTCTCTCCCCCCTCCTCTCACTCCTCTGTGTCTCTACCCCCCTCTTCTGTGTCTCTGCCCCCTCTCATTCCCCTGTGTCTCTCCCCCTCTCCTCTCCCTCCACTGTGTGTCATGGAATAGAGGTAATTTTAGCGCTTTAATTAATAAGGACTGAAAATTGCAAACTGGGATAAATGATTTAGATGATTTTTATTTGAATTGTTTTTTTTTTTCTATCTTTTTGTTCACCCAGTATAATAATTTTCAGCTTGTGAACAACACCTGCAAGATAAGTTCTGCGCAGGTGTTACTCACAAGTTACTAACACTAAAAAGGCAGAAAATCATGCAACTGCGGAAGCATGACAAAATTGCATTTTCGTGCATGTGCAATTGCATCCTCTTCCGCCCCATGTGTAATTGCATTGTCTTGCCGCAGTAGCAACTGAGCATGAGCAACTTCGTAGTTGTGTCTTCTTTGCAAGGGAGGGAGAGTGAGTGCGAAAGGGAGATTGAGTAAACGAGTGAGGCAGAGAGGGAGGGGGAGAGGGAGGGAGGCAGAGAGAGAGAGGGAGGCAGAGAGAGGGAGGGAGAGTGATTGAGGGAGAAAGGGAGGGGAGGGAGGGTAGAGAGAGGAGAAGGAGAGAGAGAGTGAGAGAGGGAAGGAGGCAGAGAGGGAGGGAGGGAGGCAGGCAGAGAGAGAGGCAGAGAGAGAGAGGGAGGGAGAGAGAGTTGTCAGAACTTTTGTATAAATAAAGTTCTATCTTATATGGATATTATAGTATAATATGATATTCCAATTATTAACCACTATTTTATATCCAATGTATTAATATTTTATAGGCTTTATATATTTATATATATATCTATGCATGCAATTCCATTATTTGAATATATATATATATGTGAAAGATATGTTTTCACAGCTGTCCACAAGTGAGTTATCCATGGCTGAATAGTTCTTTGTTTTGTAGAGATAAATAATTGAGTGAATTCCTAAACTAATGGATAAAAGTCTATAAAGGTTATGTTCCTTAGAAATAATGAAATCCTCCCCAAGATTTCTCATGTGAAGAATTTGTTTCATAGACACCAAGTCTCCTTCACAGAATAATAAATCTGTTTAGGGGTATCTAACTGATAACCATTCTTATGACCCCATTTTGTTTATAGGTTGTGGGTCAAAGGGGTCATTAGTTAAATAAAGGTATGAAAATTCAAAGGTCCGAGAGCGCCATCTTATGGTTCAAGGAATAAATGTCTCTATAGAAAAATATATTCATTATAAAATTTAAATATGTGATGACATCAGGAGAGATTCTATTGGTTATTAGATACTTTTAACTGATTTGGGATTCTGATAGGCAAATAAGCAAGAGGTATAATTATGGATAGAGAGGAGACAAAGGGGAGAAGGAGAGAGAAACAGGAAGTAAGAGAGAAAAACTTTGATCCTGTGGAAAAGGCCAGACAATTTTGGAATTAACCAGTGGAATCTTGTCATAATTGGTAATGTATAAATTGAAATATTGTATTTTATGATATAATTGAAAACCATTACCATAATTTCTCTGTTTGGTTTATTTCTTATCAAAAGGTTATTTAGATTTCCTTTTGTCATTGAAATTTATAAATCCGGATATAAATTTTAATACAAAATTAGATATCTCATTTTTCTTTTTGACCAATACAGATAAATACATTTTACTTAGCTAACTTATAAATTATATTATAAAATACTTTACCATAATTGTGTTATATTTAATACATTCCTGTATAGCTATATTATATATCATTAGACATTATTAGTACATGTTAAAACGTTATTTTGGGTGAATTCTATTAATTGATTTATCTGATTTTGTTCTATGGGTTAGTATTCCAGGTTTTATTGTACATGTGATTGAGATAAACTTTTACATTGAGATTTTAGGACTGTATAGAAGATATCATAAAATAATAAGTATTAAAATATGATGGATTAATTTTCTTTTAATATCTGGCTGGTTATATTTTGTTTTATTTGTATTTGATTTGATACATTACATTTTTATCATTAGACTAGTTGATTTTGTTATTTTCAATAAATGTTATTTTATAAAAAGGAATATGTATCTATAAATTGATTCTGAACTCAAAATTCATTATTCTATATTATTTAGAAAATAATATGTCGTATTAATCCCGACATATTTGGAGGCCCCAGCAAGATTGTATCTTTATAGACACGTGGTTAATTATTTAATTGATTTAAAACTTTTTATTGAATAACACTTGTTGAAAAAAAAATGGCTGAAGGTGTTTTTGGTTCTGAAACAGTAGGGGCATTATCTTTAGATGACATAATTGGTCATGGTAAACAGGGAATGGAGTTGTTAATTAAAACTTTAATTTCAAATGTATATCCTGTTTGTCAGTACAGGGAACAGTTGTCAGAATATTTGGATAAAATACATCCCTAAATTGATGGTGATACAATTGATGATTGGTTAAATGATAAGAATTTGTTGACAACTGTGCTGAGTACTATAAATGCAATTCAAATTAAATCAGAAAGAAAGAAGCATTTAGCTAGGTTATCTACTGTTTGGATGGAATTAGCCAGAAGCTGGAAATATCAAAATTCCCAAAAAGAAATTACCATAAAAAATTTAAATAATCAAATCCAGGAAGTCTCTATAACCTGTCAAACCTTGAGAGATTTACATGGAGAAAAAACGCAGCTAGCAGATCAGCAGTTTATCAAAATTAAATAATTAAGGAAGAAAGTTGTAGAAACAACAGAGACATTTAACGCAGCTCAAGATTTAAATGGTAAATATTCAGAGAAATGTGATGAATTACAGGCAATAATAGATAAATTGGTAGCTGAGCGTGCAAAAGATACCGGTGAGGAAAGTCAAAAATCTGTTCAATTTGAGGAATTGTCTGAAAAATGTGAATACTTAAATGAGAAAGCTGAACATGCTGATAAATTAGCGCAAAAGTATGTTCAGGCTTGTCAGGACTTAAAAATAGAACAGAAGAAATTGCAACAAAAGATTGAATTCTTAACTCAAGAATTAACTAATAAGAAAATTCATGAGGCTGAGATATTTGTAGAGAATAAAAAGATCCAAAAATTACAGACTGTAGCTAAGAATGAGATAAAACAATACCAACAGGATGTTGAAAATCTAAAAATGGATTTAAATAGGGCTCAAGATTATGCTTCAAGCAAAATTGTGATAAAGGACTTTAGTGATTCTGAGGAAGAATTAGAAGTAGTACCTTCAAGGAATAAACATAAACGATCACCCATAAAAACTTTACATAGCTCTAAAAATGAAACTGATAGTGATGAAGATATACAATCAAATAAAAGACTCTCTTTCCATGAGAAAGCCCAGGCTATAAGAAAATTAATTAAACCCTACACCAAAAATTCAAAAGTGTCCATAGAAGACCACCTTGATTCATTAGAAAGGGTGATGGTTGAACTAGGGATAAGGGGGGCTAATGATAAAATATCATGCCTCCCTTGGTCATTTGATAGCTCTTATACCTCATTTTTCACCTCTCTCCATGATAGCGATATAAATGATTGGGAGATATATAAATCTGAGGTGAGAAAATACTTTTCTGAGTATAGAAACCCACAGGCTGCTATGAAAGCAGTTCATAATCTTAGATGTAAGCCTGACGAAAGTCCAAAAGAATTTTTAATCACATTAAAACACGCCTATAGACAGACTGCAAATAAGACAGTCCCAGAATCTCCTGAATTTAAGAGATTTTACTTCCATGCACTACCTATGTATATTCAGAGACATATGGCGCGTGATTTTGATGACGCCAAGCCTTTAAGTTGGTTGGTAAATGAATGTACTAAAATATATGAGATTCAGCTTGATGGAATAATTATAAGCAAAGGGAGAAAAGTAATAGTCAAAATGTGGCAGAAATTTCTGTTAAACCTAATCTACAGTATGAGACAGGTACAAAATCTTACGCAGATGTGGTTAAAGGTTCAAACAAATCAAGACAGGCACTGTCATCATTTAGGCCAGTAAAAATTGCAAGTGAAAAATCTCAAAATGCAAATAATGATTCTTTTTATGTTAGTCCAGATTACATGGGAAACAATCCTATTAAAAATTATGTCTGGAGGCTAAAATCTCCTAGTGCAGAAGGAAGATTAACCCCTCCAATGCCCAATACTTCAAATTATTCAGAGAGTCAAAGGGTTAAAAGATATAGCCAAAGTCAAAATTCTAAACCATCATCTAATTTAGAAGAGCAGGTTAAAATTTTGACACAACAAATGGCTGCATTTATGGCAGGATTTAATACTCAGTCAGTGAGAAATAATCCAACCCAAGATGGTCAAAATTCCCAAGGCCAAAGCCAATGATTGAATACTAATTGTGAAAATAGATTAGTGGTCAATAACACAAACAGAAGTGATACCTGTGAATCTCTTGATTCAAATAAAAATATAAAAGTATGTTCAAAAAAGAATGTTAATGATTTATCTTTTCTCCCTGCGTATCCTTTCTCTTCAGAAATTCATATTCAGCAAGGGAGGGGTATTTTCAAAACCAAGGAAGATGACCCAGAAGATATAACTGTTGACCCTTTAAGCTCACAGGAGGTAACACAGATTGAACCAGAGTTTACCGGTAAAGGGTTAATAGCTGAAGTAGATTATTGCAATGTCATGACAGATGATTTATTACCTGTTCAGTTTATTGAAAATGAAACAAATGTTAATCAGGAAATTGCTGATAGTCCTACAGAAATAGTTATAAATTGGATAGATCATACTCCACAATCTGACTTCTTAAATAGAAATAAACAATGGAAGAAGTTAGAGATGTTAAGGCATGCACATTTCTTATGTGAAATGGAGGAAATACAGAACCGATATTATGTTTCTGTTGATATACAGAATGTTGAAACCTTAAATCATAAAGCATTAATTTATACAGGTTCTCAAGTCACAGTAATTTCCAAAGATACATATGAGGAAATTGAGAGTAGAGCCAAAAAGAAAGCTATTCTGAAACCATTCGTTGGAATTGTTAGACATTTTGATGGTATTAAAGTTAATACTGTAGGCCATGTGTGGTTAGATATCAGAATAGGAAATAAACAAATGAAACTTTATTAGACATTATTAGTACATGTTAAAACATTATTTTGGGTGAATTTTATTAATTGATTTATCTGATTTTGTTCTATGGGTTACTATTCCAGGTTTTATTGTACATGTGATTGAGATAAACTTTTATATTGAGATTTTAGGACTGTAAAGAAGATATCATAAAATAATAAGTATTAAAATATGATGGATTAATTTTCTTTTAATATCTGGCTGGTTATATTTTGTTTTATTTGTATTTGATTTGATACATTACATTATTTTATAAAAAGGAATATGTGTCTATAAATTGATTCTGAACTCAAAATTCATTATTCTATATTATTTAGAAAATAATATGTCATATTAATCCCGACATATTGATGGAAGGAGAGAGGGAGGGGAGGGATGGTAGAGAGAGGAGAAGGAGAGAGAGGTAGGGTCAGGAAGAGAGACAGAGAGCACACAGAGCGCAGAGAGAGGGCATGGAGAGAGAGGGCACAGAGAGAGACAGAGTGCACATCGAGAGAGAAGGTGCACAGAGAGTGAGAAACAGCGCAAAGAGAGAGACAGAGCACAGAGAGACAGACAGAGCACAGAGAGAGAGACAGGTAGCAAACAGAGATAGACAGAACAATTGAACATAACATATGATACCATCATTTATGATGAGCAAATTACTATTATATATTAGCGGCTTGCCAGTCAAAAATGACGACAATACAATTTGAAGGCCGGCAATGCTGTTTGCCACACAATGCAAGGCTCTCACTCTTCTAAGTTGGGGGCCTCGCTATGAGCCCCTTTCATATCTTGCAATGAAAACCTTCGGCTCTGATTGCGAGCATCTCCCATCGTCTACTTTGAGTGCCTCGCGATGAGCGAATTCGCCACTCATTGCAGGCCTCGGGCAACCCACCACTTTCATGCTTCGCAATGAGCATCTTCGGTGCTCATCGCAAGTCTCTACCCACTCTCTGACCCCTGTGCTTGTTTTCCCCTCTACCAGTTCTGTTTTCCCCTCGTATTTGCCTCCTCTGTATCTCTTTTCCACCCTCTCTCACCCCTGTGTCTCTTTCCACTGTCTCCCCCTCTCTCTCCCATGTGTCTTTCTGCTATGTCCCTGTGTAAATCTTGCATGCCTCACGATGAGCGCGGATAGTCTAAGTGTTACGCGCTTTAGCCTTGTTTTGATCCTTTTTGCAAACAACTACGTTTTTTCGGCCGCCCTTTTTTCTTTTGCTTAGCTGATTTTCAATCTCCTAAAAAGGACAATTGACCTTATTTTTCTTTTTTTGGCAGCCTTTTGAGTTACGTGCTTGAGACAATCTCGTCTGTTCAATTCGTAAGTGCTATGTCCTTCATCGCAATCTCTTCATCCTCCATTGGTGAAGCGACCTCGGGCAAATAACCTGTATGACGTGACAGGGGACTTTTAGAGGGAAACCGAAATGGCAGTATAGGTCGTATGGACCTCGTGATGAGCATTGTGCATGCAAAAACCCGTAACATTCCAGAGCGTTACCAACAAACTCACAATGACCACAGCTATTATATGTGATATATAAATTAGCTTTGGCAGAAAACTTCTGAATCATATGTACATTAATTGAAGATATTAAGCTTTAAGAAGCCACCTCAAGTGTGTGCCCCCTAAGTGAGCACCATCTCATTGGCATGCTCCTTTTTGTTGTCTAGGGCTTCCATTCCATAGTTCCCATAAGAATTGAGAGAAGTGCACTCGCAAATCACCACTGAGCTATCACATCATGCACCTGACCTCCAAGAAATTATTTGAGCCTTAATAGCTCAAATCAAATGCAATTAAGGGGTTAATAATGCTTGACCTCCCCCCCCCCCCATAAACCAGGATATCCACCGTCAGTACCGTGTACCCTTTATGAGCCGGCTACCTTCTATGAGCCCAGGTTCATATACATAGTCCCTAACACTAAATGCAGAAAAATTAAAAAAAATACAACAGAAAATAAAAAACAAATTAAACCTGTACATAGGCAAAATAATACATTACCTATCCTTTGATTCAGATCATCATCAAATCCCTCATCCACACTGTCCAACCCTGGATAAGTGGGGCCTTCTATCTTGATTGAAGAATCAGTCTTCTTCTGTCTTGATTGATGCCCTCAGTCCTCATCTTTGGGATCCACAATATGAGTTTATAGAACAAAGGCAAGCTTCAAAAGCCATTAGCCAGTTTGGGAGCTTTCAAAAAAGGAACTTTGTTAGATATGGTATTTTTTTTTTAGAGTAGCATTTTTTAGGCAAAAGTGCATTTCTACAGACTGCCACTACCAGCACTTCATCATCCTCCAAAAAGGAAAGGCAAACCAGATGCTACGCCTTGGAGGAGATGGAGAAGAGGCTGTATATCTGGATTGTCGATGAGATGGAGCACAACATCCAGCACCTGCAACTTCACATCCAGTGAAATGCTCTGCCGCTTTAGCTTGGCCGGAAATTTGAAATCTCCTCCGATTATAGAAGTTCCTTGTGCATATCTATTCCAGCGAGCAAATGCATAGTTAATAGAATAATTCTGTTTATTATTTGGTGCATAAATATTTAGCAATGCAATGAGATTTTTTCCTGGCCTAATTTTTCAACCCAAAGTATGTATCTTCCGTTGGGATCACATATAACAAGTTCTTCATTTAACAAAAGATCCTTACTGAAGAAAATGGATACCCCTCTAGCTTTTTTCGCATCAAACGCATTAATAACAAACTTTGGAATTTTATCTTTTTGCCAGTGTGTTTCTTGTAATAGTAGAATATATACTGTTTCCCTTTTCGCTAAGTTGCCTATTTAATTTCTTTTGGCAGGGTGGTTCAGACCTTAACAGTTAAAGGTCAAAATATTAAGAACCATTTGACATTATGAAAAATGTTGTATATTGTTCTCTCCCTCTCCAGAAACACCACCTCAATGGTAATTGGGGAAAGGGGTAAGGACAAAAAAAAAGGAAATGGGGGACCAACAACAAAAACAAACAGCATAGTCTATCATCATACACAGATAATTCCTCAATATGTTCCAACTGACACCACGATCCACGTCTGCTTCCCGCTTCTAGTAGGCAGGACAGATAAGAGGGGGATCCAAGCAGCAAACGTTTGAATGACTTGGCGGTGGTCTTTCCTATACGTTTATCTCTCTGTATATAGTAATTATTTTCCTTAACTGAATTAACTTCTGCAGCTTTTGTCCACTGTATTTACTTGTAAAGAAGGGGTCCTAAAAGACTAACAAGCATATATCTTTGTTCCCTTTATTTTCCTATTATTTACCTTTGCCCTAATTTTTAACTAATTTCTTTCCCATACTTTTAGCCCTTTCTTACTTCTTAGAACTTCTCTTTACTTTTTATTTTAAGTTTATTTATCTTCCCTATGTTTCTACTCTTTTCCTCTTCCCCTTCATCTTCTCCCTTTTTCTTCCCCTTCCTCCCCACTTCTCTCACACTTCCTCTTCTTTTTCTTCAAATCACAGATTTAATTTTTAATTCTTAAGAAAAAGTGCTTTAGTGCAGTGACATCTAATCCTTCCTTTTTATTTATCTTCTGAAAAAAATCCCCTAATTTCTTTCCCCTTTTAATTACACAATTCTTAATAATGTATAATGTATAGTGTCTAAATAAGTTTTTTTTACAAAATATTATCTTATTCTTGTTGTAATAGTATTAATACCACACATAAATTGAGTTACAAAGTGTTTTAGTGTCTATAACCCCTTCTTATTATCTCATTAGCCTCTAGTTGATTCACATTAGAAATACACATATTATAACTATTTAAAAAGTGTTTTCGTATCATATTCATATGAATAAACTACATAATAAAGTGCTTCATGAAAAATACATTTCTTCACATAAACATTATTAAATACTACACGACTTTACTTATTTTTACTATTTATTATTTTCACAGTGTTTTTATATTTTATTATTAATAATAATAATGGTATAAATATATCAGTAATTTAAAGTAATACCACTCTAAATTCACAATTAGATTATATTCAGCATATTCCTGTCGTTCATATAGAGTATATCTCCATCCAAAATTACAAATTATTATCATCAGGTTCACTTTTCAGTTCAATGTAAACACAGTCAAAACCCATTTCTCCAAAAGGAGTATTTTATAGCAAAATTGTCATTTCTTTAGATCTCTTAAAGAAAAGATAATTAATTCCAGAACAATGATCACCTTTCTTAAAATGGATTTAGGAGTTGATTTTTTAACAAGAAAGCTGCTCCAAGATACCTCCTAGCAGGATTCTTTAATAGTCATCAATAGTCATTATGTCCAGATCTTTTAAGATACACTGAAAATGTCAGGTAGGAACAGTAACTTGCTGTGTACTCTTTGTTAGTCAGTCCTCAAGTGTCTTTCATTAACACCTTCCTAGAGATTGTTTCTTTTAGCCTTGGACATTAAAAGTATTGTTTCCATAAAAAGTTCCAATAACAGTTGGTACAAGGTAGTAAAGGGAGGGAAGTTCTTTGAGGGAGTAAATTAAATAGTAAGTCCAACCATAAATAATCCAATTCAGAGACCTCTATTCATTTATACCCTCTTTCTGTCTTTTTTCCTGTTCTCCTCTTCTTCTTCCTCTGCCCCTCCCCTTTTCTTCCTTCCCCCCTTCACTTTTGGGTGTTTGTATATCTGAGGGGTTGAAATTCCTCTAATTGATCAATTTTTTGTATTTCTCATGCTTTAAACTTATCACTACCCTGAGGTATAACTCTGGAATCTATGATTCCTATACCTGCTTCAGGGGAATTAGCAGAAGGACTTTTTGTTGTTCTTTTTCATATCATAATTTACAGTTAATTCCTTTATGAAGCCTTATCTGGATTCCACTCAATTAATCCTTGAGCTTTTAGCCCCATATAAGAAGTATAATTCCACTTTTATTTTTAAATTCTAATGTATAAAAGGTTTTTTAGTGTTTAGGGGAGGAGAAAAGAGGGATTTTATAAGATAATTATATTTTCCGTAATTAGTAATTATAGATTCTTCTTTACAATAATTCGGTAAGTGCAACTATCTTTGATAGTCCATAGGATAAGTATCAAACAGTAGATCTGATAGTGACGGCCTTTACCTCTTTAATGGGGATTTATTCCAATGCAAAAATCTTTTTATAGGGATCAGCTGTAGGTTTTACAATTACAATTGCAGTAATTACAGTAACAATTAAAAATCCCATTATGATAAAAATAAAAAATTGTACTGTACCTTGCCACAGGCTGCTGTAGGCCGGATTTGGGGGTCTTCTGTAACTTTTTTAGCAATTTTTCCCAGCTTTCTCTTCTTTTTCTGTCTCTCTCTGTCCTAAAATGGTGCCCCCGAACATTTATGCAAGCGTTAAATGGGGTCCCGAGAGGCCAAAAAGCATTCTAGCAAAGAGCAAAGCATTAAGTGAGGTTTAAGACCAAAAATCAGCGATATATCGGGGTATAGCGCTAAGCGGGGCATTGGGGACAAAAACAGCGCTATTACGAATCAGCGCTAAGCGGGGCAGCGTTAAGCGTGGTATACCTGTATTACAATTGTTTTACTATGTGACAAGGGTCCTCTGCTTTTCACTCCAAAAGTAGTTTCTTATTTTTACCACTAATTACAAGATTTGCTTGTCAACCAGTCAAGGGAAGCAGAAGAAACATCACATGATGCTACTGCCTTTCTTCATTAGGGCAAACTATCTCATCTGTCATTATTTGAACAATCCAAATTGATTGAAATTTGAAATTCTATGTATTGATATTCAAATGAGCGGTTTATGCATAATAATTAGCTGCTTTGATATACTATTTAGGATTACCATCTGTCACGATCTGCTACTTCAATTGGACTTGGTAAGAACCTGGTTCAAACCTACCCAGCAGAATTGTGCGGTCCTTGTACCCCTCTGATAGCAGAAGATGGACCATACACAGGAACCACACCCAGGAACTTGCCTCAGCAGACCAGAATATCAGGAACTCCATATAATCCCTTAGAATTAGGATTAATGCACAGAATGACACTTACAATTTGTCTATGTAAGTACAGATACCACTGTCATACCTTTATTAATTGGCACATTTTATACAATTTTCTGGCACATAGACTGGCCAATCAGTAAGCTCCATCCCTAAATAATAGGTTGCCCCTTGCTTACTGGCAAACCCTGTACCTCTGATCAAATCAGATCTTTAATCTCATCCTGTTGATTACATTTAGGAGAGCTGAGTGAGTTATCCCAGATAAAACATTGTAACATAATAGGCTGCCCCCTGCTTACTGGGAAGCCCTGTACCTCTGATGCAATCAGATATTTAATCTCATCCTGTTAATTATATTTAGGTGGGCTGAGTGAGTTATCACCAGATAACACCATTGTGACATAATAGCCTGGTGCAATAGCTTGCAGACTAGCTAATATGTTTCTTTACAACAATTCCTATAACATGAAACATAATACATAAACCAACATACATAGGGCCTCATTCTATTAGCGGCCGTAAATCGGCCGTAAGGCTGCGATTCCTTGCGGGGGTTCAGTTAACTCGCGATTCTATTATACGGCCCGCAAGGATCTCCTTTTACGGCCGGCCGCATATCTTGGAACCGGCCGTAATCTCAGAAATATAAAAACTCAAAAATAAATTCAAGCCTGCACTGTACAGCTCTGTAAATGCTAGGGATCATATTGGGGGACATGAGGATTAAAAGTAACCCACTCTCAAGATTGCACATCTGCCCAAACCCGAGTTCAAATTAACTGTTTATTTTCCGGCTGCGGCGTGGGTGTGTCTGAGGTGCTCCAAGCACTCTGGACTTTTTACATGGATATTTTACGGATATTAAAAATAAAATATTTTACGGATTTGAGTACAGGATAATTATGTGCTATTTTTTCTAACACCTAAAATCCCTTTATAGTCTTCGCAAAGTGCAGGATGGCTTTATTTGAGCTATTTTATGTGCTTAATTGGTGCTAGCGAGACCTCTTTCCTGCAAGTAAGCTGCGGCTCGCTTTTAGCCTTGCAGAGAGGTTTCCCGGAGGAATTGAATTGCAAAACTCTTGCGGCCGTTTTAGATCAAAGGCTTTCCTCTGGCGCGAGCGGCCGCAAGAGATAGCAAGGCACCGGCCGCAAGCCTGACGGAGCTTTCGGCCGTAAGGGAATAGAATAGCCGAATAGCTTGCGGCCGGTCCTTGCGGCCCTGCAATGGCTGCGGCCGCTAATAGAATGAGGCCCATAGAGTATAACAGTGTAATCATTTTTTTAACCATAAGCACTAAGAAATACATGACTATAATAATAAAAACAGGGTAACTCTGGCCAGTCAGGCCCAGGCCATAGCATAAAACAGTTCAGTAAGGCCATGGACATGACACTGTCTGCTTGTATTTCTCAGTAGAGCAGAGTCAGAACCCCCCTCCCACCATTATTAAGCTCTTTGTGCCACACATTAGCATACTGAGCCACACATTAGCACACAGGAGCTACAAAATCAATTCTAATTATGTCAGAAATGATTGAATGTTGAAAAAACTGTTAGTACAATGTATAGACAGTTGTTAAAGCTCTTACAAATTAAATAAAATTCCTGTTGGGGTTGCAAAATCCCTTAAGCTTCTTCTGAGGTAATCATGTGTCAATGTAATGATTTAAAGCATTTACATTTATTTTAGCAAGTTGCAATTTTTTTTATAGTGTAAATAAATGTATTTACGTTTATGATTCAGTTATCTCTTTTTTATACCTAGTGTTATAGATTCTTCTGTGCCCTTCCCCAGTATTTTTCTTCATTGAATACCAGTATTAAAGTTTATCTTGTCAAGTATCCAAACCACTCTTTTATTAAAATACATTTTTATCATATTCTTTCTAAAGCATTCACTCTAAAGCACATTTGCAGCATTTCTCTTTCTTAGAGATATACTTTACTCCTGTTCTTTGCGAGTCCCTTAATGCTGCTTATTTCACTAAATATATTTTAGGAGGTTAAAAAGACATTGTATCGATTGTTGCAGCTGTGAATATGATAAAACAAGGTGACAAGTAATGTTATGTTTAAAAACAGGATGTAGAGAAAATATATAAAGGAGGGTGTTCCCAAGGTGACTGCTACAAAATAAAAAATTCATGATATCAGGAAAGATATAGCTTTCAAACACATCTATTGAACTAAGTGAAAATCCTGTTAGAACCTACTTTCTAGTAAGTAAATAACATGAAATTATTTTATTTATTCTAGCCTTCTCTCCATTCCAAAATTTATATATAGAGAATATATTTTTGGGCCCCTAAGCACAGGTTCTTGAGCTACCCTACCAACCCATTTTGTCTTCTTTATGACTGAGAGATCAATGCAATCATGCGCCTAAAAGCTACTCATAAATATAACTCTATGCAAAAAGAAGTTATAGGTCCTTTTGTGTGGGTTTTGCATTCTTGACTAAACAAGTAACTATGGCCTCCATTTAAATTTAGCGTTGTAATTTGCGACAGTGGCATAAATTGACTGTGGGAGCTTTTTTTCCTTACGTTACTCCACCACCACCCCCAAGGATACCAGCAGCTCCTCAGCACTTCCTCACTTGGCCACCACCGCCACCTCCTCCCACAGCCATGCCCTGCCTACAAAGATCTCTGTCCCCAGGCCCACCGTTAGAGGCCACCATGGGGGAAATGCTGGTCCTGATGAGAGACTGTAGAGACACTATGAAGGGAGCCCAGGCCAGCATCACCTCCCACCTGGCCATGGTGGATCACAGTCTAAGGAGGCTACACAGCAAGGCACCACCAGCAGGTGGAGTCCTATATGGCCAAACTGCTCCAGGTAGTGCAGAACCATAGCAAGCTAACCCAGATCAGCATGGATATCAACCAGCATGTTCTGGTTCCCAGCACCGCTTCCTCCACCCCAGAGGCTTTCCCCGTACACCCGAAAGCCTGGCCTCTCTTTGCCTTCCTCCATGCCTCCACCTTCACCAGTGCTGAAGCCTCCCCCTGCAACTCCCCTAGAGTAGGGACTGGGCACAGTGGCATGCAGGATGGGGGCCCTGTGAAAAGGCCGGAGAGGAGATAGGGGCTGCATCTAGGATTTGACCTTCTCAACAGCACTCCTCAGTGACTATTAGTCCAAGTGGTGGCATAATCTAACCTAGCTACAGAGTAGAGGATCATGGCCTATGTGATGGTGATATTTTGTAAGCAGATGGGTACTTCCATCACAATAATCAATGGCAGATTTTGTAAAATCAGTTAGTTAAAAAGCCAGTATAAATGTTTGATCTGTATTTTAGTTCACCATTAATTGACGTTAAAAATACATAGCAAACAGCAGCAAATAAAGGTTTTAGCAAGAAAACATAAATTAAAACATAGATACCTATATAAATCAGGTGCTCTAAGTTAGGACACAACTGTAAATTGGCTGCAGGAACTTTTTTTTCCTAACTTCTACACTAATGTAAATCTTTCACTCCCCCACATTAGAGCACTCAGTTCCCAGCCGTAAATCCTGATTTAAATCGCAACAGATTTTAGTGCAGGGAGCAGACAAAACTATTTTTACGGATGAAACAGGGCCCTAGGAGCCAATAGGAAACTTGAACGTCATAAATCTTATAATGAGTGGGAGGTGCAGTAACAAGTGCTGTAACTGGCTGCTGCAAGGAAACAGATATATACAGTATATAAAGTAATTGTTTTTTCATGTATTAATATATTTTGATATTAAAAGATGTAACAATTGTATTTATAGCTTCAACAAATAAAGATGTGTTTATTAGGTGTTAAAATATGCATTAGATTGTTTGTTCCTAGGCAACAGGGTTTTGTTTGACGTGTATTAACACCTTGAGTAGTGGGTTGTGTGCTACCCTGGATTTTGTATCATAAAACGGACTTAATACTAATAAACCATATTTTTTTAATTACACATATGTTGATATTGGATTGTTAAGTGTAAAATAATTATGAAATTTCATCATTTCGTAGTGCTTTTTGTGCTATACTGTCACTTTAAATGCTTGAAGGGGACGCAGCAAATATTTGAAAACCAGTTGCTAGTGGTCTTTGGTACCTGTAAATCTTTCTTCTGCTTTTTGCAGTTACGGCAGTGCCCTTATTTGCAAGTGATCCGTAAAATCTCATTAGCATAGGGTTTGGGTGCCAAAGTGTAAGAGAGGAACTCATAATTTATTGCCAGTTCAAAAATCAATGGAGATTTTTGCATTTTGCATTGATTTTTGGCTTAGTCGTGAAGTTCATTTGTAGCAGTGACCAGTAGGAGAACTCTAGCAATGTTTTAAGGATGGCTGATTAACATAGGTAGGTTTTACTGTGCTGGTACAGCACTCACTATTGTTTTTTTAGGGATTTAACATAGGGCCTCCTAGTTTCTCTCCCTTATGGCTGCTGCTGCAACTATCCTCTACCTCTTATTGTTCTCGTCACTATTGTCTATCTAATAAACAATTTAACATAGATTGTATTAAATATGCATAAGAGATTACCTGGAACATGCTCTACAGAACTATAGGATAGGGGCTTTGGCTGTAATCCTATAACCTTGTCTTTTCCAAAATGAGACTGCTTAGAAAGCCTTGGGAAGTAAAATTAACTATGAAAAAATAAGAGTTCATTATTTGTTATTTCCTTGGGTTCTTTTATATTCGATACACCAGATACTGTTGTTCTGCATTTAAACATTCAGTACTCTTTAAAGTTTGAGATACAGGAATACCCCATTTAACTCTGTAGATAGGTTCAGGGGCAATAGGAGTGTTAAGCGAAACAGAGCTAAATGGGGTAATTTTAACATAGGGTAGATAGGGATAGGGGAACCTGTGGAAAACACACACACACAAAAGCAAATTGCATTTTCAACATTTGTTCGGTTTATATTAACTTTTAAAAAGCTGCAAACATAACACAAAATAATTTTTTTTTTTTAAATAAAATTTAAAGAAACAGCACACATAAACAAAACAGTCCACTTTTTTGGACAAAAATGTGTCCAAGACATCTGTCTTTGCTTTCAATGGCCATCCAGCAAATACTGGTAGCAAGACACTGCCCAAGAATGCTGCATTGCACATTTCTGCCCCTACACTCTCCAGATCATTGGCCACTAAATGATCCGTAAGGTCATGGATGGACTGCAAGCTCTTGGTGAGGAACACGGTGGAACACGGCTTTCCTGGGCTTCCTGGATGCCTCTGTTCTGCCAGATGTTTGAGGTCCTTGTTTGTCAGGCTAGCTCCTGAAGCTTGCCCCAGCTCCTCAATGTCCTGGGGGTCTGCATCTCCAAGTCCAGCCATATTGACCAGGTCTACTATCTCTGCAATGATGGGCTGTTCTGGTTCCACATCCCCACACAGCTCTCATCATATCTTCCTCCACAAACAAAAATTACACCTAAAAAGTTAAAATTAATTTAATTTACATTTAAACCACAGCGCTTATAAAAAATATATGCCACAAAAACACAATAACATTTTGGACTTTAACGCAAAACAGATATCTAAACTCAAAAATGGGGAAAAGGAGGGAGCCTATGGCAAGGGATATAAGTAGAAGGAAACAGAAAAAATGGCTGTATGTGCATTTTTGAAAGTCCTTTTCATTGAAAAAAAAAGGAAAATAAGGTAGGTTAAAATCAAAGAATTTGTCAACACATATAGTATCATGTTTGGAAGTGCTATGCAGAATGCTAAAATCATAAATCGCTATTCAATTGCTCTGATTCCCCCTCGCTAACCACTCCGTCAAGCCCGCAAATGGCAAAAGTTGAACCACAAGTTACTGGTACCAAGTAGAACTCGCAAAGGGCTTAATGACATGTCCAGAGCACTGTAAATGCACATATACACATACTACTATACTTTTATTAAAAGGGAAAGTGTTGTTAGGTCTTAGAATTAAGAGCACACCATTCCTTAAGCTCGCAAATCGGCCAAATAAAATACTTGATCTCATGTTTAATTTCAGTGTTATGTCAATCCTGGCAATCAATGTGTTAATACATATAATGGAACTCACCTATAATAAAATATAATATCTACAGCTTATCAATATTGCATTATGTCTGGAATGTGGGTCCGATCGTAATTCGTAATTCAAGCCCGTTGGACTTCAATGAAAAATGGAGGTTAGATTTCAAAGTCCTACGGGCTTGAACCACAGGTCATGATCGGACCCACATTCCATTGGCTGTTTCTAACTGGAAGTAACGGCCTTGCGTCATCAATCATGTTCAAGCCCGCAAATACTACGTTCAATAGCATGGATTAGCGATGTGCGCTTTCGGGCCAGGACTTGCGGGCCCGGCCAATTGAATAGCACCATAAGTTGCAGACGCTGCGGGCACACAGCATGCCCACAGACTTACGGCCTACATCGAGAGACTTGCGGGCCTGCAATTGAATGAGGCTCTATGTGTATATTGCACTCCAGTATACACATAGCCTCCTAGAAAACCACCATAGAAGATGAATTCTTTGATTTTAACCTTCACTTTTTTCTCTTTCTTTTTCAATGGAAGGAATTTCAAAATTGCTCATACATACAATTTTTCTGTTAATAGGAAGTAGTAAGCTTTGGGGCTTCTGTTAGAGAGCCTTCCAGGCAGCAGGATCCACCAAGATCATAGGACTTATCTTCTATGCTATCCCTTGCCATAGGCCCTCTCCTATTCCACATTTTGTCTTTTGAGTTTGGATATCTGTTTTGCGTTAAAGTCCAAAATGTAATTGTCTTTTTAAGGCATATATTGTTATAAGTGACATAGTTTAAATTAAAATTAAATAAAGTGACTTTTTAGGTTACATTTTTGTTTGTTCAGATTATCAGTTTATCTTGACTGGTGTTAAGCACCTAACAATAGGATAATTGCATATCTTCCTTCACTCTGCTTTCAGACACTTCCTGCTGTGTCACTTCCTGCAAGAGCAAATCAATGCTAGTTATGGCCTGTATAATGGTATACTTTTTCCAAAAATCCATCATGGATTCTTTGTCCTTGCTGTATGTTTAGTCAATGAGCTTGTGGAATGTACTCCCTGATACATTGGCTGGATAAGTGAAGTAGTGTTGGGTGGCAGGAAAACTATTTCCAAAGGGATGCAGCACTGGACCTCAGACAAGTTGGAAGGTTGGTTTGGAGCATTGTCCATCAACAGGAGCTTTGGCCTCAATTCCTTTATGCCTGCAGTAGCGTTGCACGGATGGACAGAAATGTTTGGTGAACCATTTTTTGAAGATGTCCATGGTAAATCAAGCTTAACGGCTGAATTGCCAATTGACCGGCAAAATGGATTTGGAAACCCCTTCATGGCTTTAGCTGTTTTTGAATGGTACACCAGCAATGGCTTGATCTTGAAATCGCCACTGGCATTCCCACCCAGAGGAAGGGTTAGATGGTCTTTGGCTGCTTTGAACCCTGGTGCTTGCTTCTACTCACATGAAATAAAGGTGGGGCTTGGCATTCTCTTCCAGAACAATCCAGTCTTGTTGACATTGAGTACCAGTTCTGGAGGATAAATAAATAAAGTCGCTGGAAAGGCTGCAGCAGCTCCAGTGTCAGCGCTCACTGATTCTCCTGTAATTTTCTTGTTATACAGGTTGTTTCTTTTCTTCAAGCGGTCAAAACAACCTCTGCTGGCTGAGCAGCTTTCGATCACATATGATGTTTAGCTTTGGATATTACCGTAGATGCTTCTGGCCTTCTACATGATGATGGCCTAGCTGAGAGGCATGTTGCATTCTATTTTGTTATCAATCCAGATGGAAAGCCGCTTCTCCATTTCCACCATGGCATAGCATGTGAACTGGGTAATCTTCTTGACAGTAGATGTTGTGCTGGTTGTTGCCAAAGGCTTGATCTTCTCCTTATTTTTCAAGATGGTGCTGATTATGGAGGTTGGCAACTTTTAATCTGCTCCAATGTCCACTTAGAGTTCTCATTTTTTCAAAGTGGTCCAGCACTTGCATCTTTACATCCAGAGGAATGTTCTGGTGCTTCAATTCGGCCTGATTTTCGTTGCGCTAGCTCATTGTATGGAACAGTACAAAAAATACAATTAATGTAGATTTAATTAGACAATTAACAACCACATGATCAGAAACAAGAGTACATGACAAATATTCTGTATGTTCTCTCTGGTGGGTTGAGGTAGGAATTGGTGTTTTTTTTTGTGGCAATTTCATTGTTCAGGCTGGCACATTTCTTCTCCTCTTTGTTCTTTTCTGCTGCTGTGTCGCGTTTTAAGCGCTTGTGATGGCCTGAGCGTTAAACAAAGTTTCAGGAGAAAAACACAGAGATATAGCGCAAAGAGAAGAATTACAGCTTTTATATTTAGACAAGACAATGAAATCAAGTGCATATGTACGTTCATAAACATATATAAGATTTACTCCATTTATATCTCAACTTTAGAATCTCACCCGAAGCCAAGTCTTCTTTTCTTGCATTTCTGGAATTCTACTGCTCTTCTTTATAAACACCTATATTAACATAAAATACATTCTCACTCTTTGATCTCTCGTGTAGACATTCTGTAAATTTGAAGCGTTTGGAGAATTACATAACTAGAACCAAAAATGCTCAACTAAAGTATATTAAATGAACCCAAACAGTGACCATTGCAGCCGCACAAATTGAATTTCTTAGTTACAGTCTACAATGTAATATTGAAGCACAGTTTCCTAAAAGAAACGTGACTAGCTCCAGATTTCTATTACTGTTGCCCAAGAATCAGATGAACTGTCACTATCACTGAGATGATGGTTGTTTTATCTACACCTCTCTGATTTTTGACTGAATGTATCATTTGGAGATTAGAATGGATTCCAAAGACATGGTAAGGCTGTCATCAGCAAAAAAAAGTGTATAGCCAACAACAAAAAAGCCCTCACAATAAGTGACTTTCATATTATTTACCATCTATATTACAGATATAGAACAACCTGCTAATCAATTACCTATATTGAAGAAGTGCATTTGGAAATGTAATGTATTGTATAGCAAATGTAAATATAATATTGTGTTATAAATACATCTGTTTTTTACAGTGTTGAATTATCTCAGTCCTCTTTGTCTGGGTTACACTAAGTAGTTTTCTGGATGTGTAGTAGTATAAAATGCAAAGTCATCAGTTTAAACGTTGTCTGAGCACAGTGATTTATATCAATGACTTATCAAGCCATGCAATATAGAATACTGTAATTATATACTTGATTGATAAAGCAATGTAATTTTTCAAACTAATCTACACTGCAATCTGGAGTATGCAACCTCTTAGAACTCAGGTGCCAAATCACTATTTACTCAAGTACCAGTAGATGTTTATATGATCTTTTAAACTAATGATGCATGCAAAGGAAATTTAAAAAAAGTAATAGTAATATAATTAACCAAAAATAGATTAAAATGTAGACTTTTTGTTTTTGTTTTCTCACTGCTATTGATTTTCAGTACTAACATTTGCTGTGTACAGGATGTATTTGGATATTTTAAGCTGTACACCGGGTTTGAAGGAGTGGCATGACTTTGCAGTGCCTAACACATGCGCGTCAACGCATGCGCGCACCCACAAATGCGAGCCCGTTATTTGCGTGATCCCAACAGCTGCGCACAGGGCCCGACATCTACGTGCAGGACCCTATGCAGGACCGGCACAACCTCAGGTAAGGTGGGCTTAGGGGTGTTAGCTTTTAGGGTTAGGGGTATTTGGGTTAAGTGGATAAGGGTTAGGCTTGGTGTGTAAGGGTTAGGGTTAGGGTACGGGTGTAACGGTTAGGGTACGGGTGTAAGGGTTAGGGTAGGGGTGTAAGGGTTAGGGTTAGGGTATCTCCTGGCTTCCCATTTTCTTTCTATCTCCTTTTACTCCCCACCCTTCTCCTTCCCTATCTCCCCTTGCTTCCCACTTTCCATTACTCTCCTCATTTCCCCATCTAACAAACCACTTGATCACTTACAGGCTCCTGTAATCTTCTGGGTGTCCTGTATTACACATTTCTTCTTGTGCTCTGTGTGTCTTCCAGCCCTCACTGTCCCGATACATCCCCTATGCAGGTTGCACAACCTGCATCCCATGTGTGTGCTGCTGTAGGTGCATCCTCTGTATGTCCTTCATCACTCATGATTCCCTTTAGATCTAATGTGGCATCTGCATGTTATGGGTTGCTTTGCTGAAATTTGCATTTTAGTGAGGACTGGTGTGAAAGGGCAAAAGTGTGAGTATTTAATGTGTGTTTTTTTGCATATATTAGGGCTGTTGAATGTGTACTCACTCTGTCTCTCCATCTGTCTCATATTCTCTCTAAATTTCAGTCTGTTCTGTGTTTCTGTTTTCTGTCTCTCTCCCCCTTATCTCTCTGTCTCATATTCTCTCCCTCTGTCTCAGTATGTTCTTTATTCTGTCTCTATCCTCTTTCTCTCTGTCTCTCTCATTTTTGTCTCTCTGTCTGTCAGTTTGTCTGTCCCATATTATCTTGCCCTCTCAGTCTGTACTTTATTCTCTCTTCTTTCTCTCTCATATTTCTCTCCCTCTGTTCTTTACTCCGTCTCTCTCCTTTGTATTTCTCTGTTTCATATTTTCTCTAACTTTTTCTATTGTGTATCACTCTCTCCTCCTAATTTCTCTCTGTCTCTCGCCCTTAGTCAGTTCTGTATTCCATCTCTCTCTCTCTCTCATCTCTCAAGGTCCCAGACTTAGATGAACTGCCTCATTGATGCTCTCTCTAATGAGACCTGCAGAGCCTGTCTTATTACATGAGACATATCTTCCTGGAATTTTAATGAAGAACCTACAATAGAAAAAGAGAAAGAAAATATGATACCGAGAGTTACAAAGGAGAGACACAGAGTGAAAGTGACAGGGAAAAGTAGAGTTCAGTCCGGAGTGTGCTAAGATGTCGGGCGCTCTATTTTCGGCTGTGCTCTCGTCAGTTCATGCATGCGTCAGCGCGCATGCTTCAGCACGCATTTAGCGTGCGCCAGAAAAGCGTGCGCCTGAAAACCGGGGTGCCATTTGAAGGTATCCCCACATCCCATTTCATCAAATTACCAACTTCATTCCCATCTCATCAATTCATATTATATAATTTTTTTTTCTAACTGGTTTCTCCAAATCAGCCCAATTACGTCCACTCTAATTTCGTCTCATTATATAACTTAAGCTTGTAGTTCTTCAGTTTTATCCAATATTACCAAATGGCCTTCACCCACTCTCATCATCACATAAATTATATCCCATTTTAATAAGTAAACCTATTACTGTATTTAATTTCCAACTGAAATCCTTTGAGTACCACGTGACACCCTGCTCTATTCACTGCTAAATCATGTGCTGATATATAAGCCTAAAATGCATGTTGCACAATTGTACGCCAAGTTCTGTTGAAACTAGTTATGTTCAGTAGATTAGTAAATATATTGTATATAGTATACAGAGATGAGTCCTATTGACAAAGATATTGTACAGTAGGCAATAATTGAAATATTTCTTAATATTGTCCTTTTCTATTATTGTAAGTATGAATATGTTCCAAAGTTAAATTATGCTGTTATCTTTTTTCATATTTCTTTTAAGAAATATTGCTCTTTTTTATATGGTTTCAAAGAAATAACATGTTAAAACTTTTGGCTATGTGTCCATGCAGAGATGGATCCTTCCTGATGCATGAAGTGTTGTGACTGACACTATGACAATATAGTCTAAAAGTTCTATAAATGTCAAGCCTCACAGTATGTTAGTCATATCACTTGTATTTAAGAGAAAACATAAAAATAAGTTTTTAGAGTAGCAGTAAAAAAGGAAAATGTATATTAAAAAATAGACAACATTTCCAGAGGATTTTGGATGCAGCAGGGACTGTGATGGATAATGATTGTGGGTTGCTAGGTTAGCTTATAAGGCAGACCAGGTATAATGTATAATTTGCAAATAATATTTGTATATAATGGCACTCATCCAAACTAGTAAATACTAGTGGTACCTTGGTTCTCAACCTCCTCGCAATATATGTGTTCTTGATAAGTGATATTACAGTGAGTATCTGATCCATCCATTTTCCACCATTCAATTTGAAATAATAATAGCTTCATAAGTGTGTTCCTCTTAAAATAAGAATTCTGATGTTTTTTGAATCCCTGGAGAAGTCACCAATTATTTTACCAAGTGCAGATCCTTCAGAAATGGAAGGCCACTTTAGAGCCTGTGAGCCTCTGTGGGAAGTGGTATACAATTCATTTGGATCTCTGGTGCTCTGGATCACTGTTGTCAGACATACAACATTAAGTGGACCTGTGTAAGACAGACCAATGTGGAAATGCACCAAAATGTCATCAGCTGATTTTCAGAATCTTTATTTTTAAATCCATGCATTATTTTTTAATTTGTAACCAACAAATTATTTTATTATTTTACATTTATCTCTTTTTTTTCTAGTTTCTGCTTTCTAACCACTATTGTGCATAATGCAGATTTTAGTACAAAAACTCAACTAATTGTGTAATGGGAGTTTCCCATATACTCCTCACTTTCACCTTAACAGATTAATAATTGCTTACTTTTTAAAGAAACTTTGTAGTTTAGGAAGAGATTTCACATGTTTTTATAGTCAGTAACAAACTAACAAAAGTAACAGCTACGTAAGCCATGAGTGTAGGATTTGTATACAACCATGACATTTTCAATATAGATTCTTCTGTCTTGCCTGGCTTAGGCACTTTCTGCTAGCTTCGAACCTGAGGAGGGGCCCTTATCTTATCCATCCATGGAAGAAGGCATGAAGAAGGCAGGCTGAGGGAGAATTTTTATATCATTGGTTCTTTCAGTATTTACCACTGCCAAGGACTGAAAAACTGAAAACCTCCTCCCAAAAGAGCTATAAGTAACTATATTGGATTGCGTCTATTAATTTAGTTATTGGTTTGCATGAAGGACTTGATCCCTTTAAGAACTGGACACTATCCTTGGATCCAGATCAATGCTGGGGAAGCTGTAAGAACTTCACATTTGTCCATATTTAGTTGTAGTAACCAACAAGTAGGGGAGTTTATAAATGAACCCACAGGGTTTAAGCCCAAACAATGCAGTCATTTATGAGTTTATGGCTTTCACCGTTCTCACAGCAATTTACCTTTTAGTTGGAATTAGAGGTCATCAATAAACCTAGTCACATCACAGATAGCAAGGGCTTCGCTGGATTTGCATGGTTGGGGTATAACCGCACTGGAATAGTAAGGGTGGCATATACCAGACTTTAAATTCTTCAAAACTGAGCTATGGGCGTCTGCGCCAAGCACGAAGGCGGACATCCAGGATCTGAAAAATCTTATATCCTCTTTCAGATCAGGGATCAAAACGGAAATCCAAAAAGTGGCGACGGAGCTATCTAAGGAAATAAAGGTTGTAGATTCCAAAACAGCAGTGCTGGAAGACAACTATAATGATCTACTCCGCGCACATAATCGGCTAGAGGAAGAGGTGGTTCTATTGAAAGAGGAACAAGTCCACCAGCAGTCCGCCCAGGAAGACCTAGAAAACAGGTCGATTGGTGGGCGTTCTTCCACTTCTGATCGTCCAAGAGACATAATAGCACGATTTCATTACTTCTCCACTAAAGATAAGTTCATGAGAGCGGCCAGAGCTGGGATACCAGAGGTGGAGGGACATCAACCGAGCATCTTTTCCGACTTATCCTCAACAACATTGTTTAAAAGGAAAACGCTAAAACCCATTCTGGAAGTCATACTATCCCATGGCTGGAAATATTCATGGGGATTTCCTTTCCGGCTGAATATTTCCAAAGAAGGGAAAGCATAATTTGTTCGGTCTTTGGAGGAGGGAATCGCCCTATTATCATCTTGGAATATAAAGCTACCGGACAACGTGAATCTACTCCCTGACCGGCTCAACGACAACTTTGAGGCCCGAGACCACTGAACATCCCAACAACCTGAACGTAGAGTTCCTTCCCACTTCTTTAACCTTATCATTTCATATGACACTCGTTCTGGACTTTATCCGTGTCAACTGTGACTTCGATCAGAGAATATCGTTCTGCAGTGATAATGTATCATTACCTCAGTTCACTTTATTTGTTTATGTAGACAAATAGGTTTACAAAGTTACTTGTTTCATTAAAGAATGTAATAAATGTGCCCCTACGGGGTTATGTTGTATTTTTGCTAAGCAGGCAAACCATCTCAGTATCCATTGGTTAGGATACTAGGTGGCTCACCGTTTAAATTTGAGAGGACAGCGCTTGCTCTCCTCTAAATAAGTTAAATTACTGTTATTTCCAATATAAAACAGTACGAATAAAAGTAGTTAGCATTTTAAATCAAGGTGTACTGGTGACATCAAGTTGTATGTGCAGTATCCACAGGTATCGCTTAACTGATCCGAGACATCAATAGAATAGTTAACTATATACAACATAGTTTGCTCTAACTGTTTCTGAACCCAATTTTTTTTTTTGTTTATTTTATTTAATTTTTTTTAATTTTTTTTTTTAGTTATTTATTTTTATTTAATTATTGTCCATTCTCTGCGGTTTCTCATCTTTCTTATCTTTGTTCTTCGTTCCCTCCCTCTAGCGCTCAGCTCTCGGGCTCCAACAATAAAACTACTCTATCTCATATCAGCAATCTTCTTCGCACCTGGTCTCTTAACAGTCCTGTCCTGCTGTGGGGTAAGTCATAGATATTAAAATAATTTCGCACAACACTCAGGGTTTGAATGAGCCAGTTAAGAGGGGAATAGCCATTAAAGAATATCTTAGACTAGGAGCAGACATAGTTCTATTACAAGAAACTCATTTAAAAAAAAATTCAATACCCAAATATTGGGGGGGAAAATACTCGCAAGCATACCATGCTACTGCATCGGAAAAAAAGAGGGGTGTCTCAATCTTGTTTCATCATAGGCTAAATTTCCAACACACTTCCACTCAAAAAGATAAAGATGGTAGATATATAGCTATACAGGGCACCATCAACGATAGACCAGTGTCACTGCTTAATGTATACGCACCAAACGTGGACCAATCTATTTTCTTTCGCAGAATCTCAAACTTAATCTTCCATTGGCAACAATCCATCTGTATTATAGGGGGAGACATGAATGCAGTCTTAGACCCAGTTAAGGATAAGAGTGGGCCCTCTGCCCCATCCCTAGTTCCCACAGCTACAAAAACACTTAAAACGCTGCTGAAAAATAACTCCCTATTCGACGCATGGAGGGAAATGCATCCAAACATAAGGGACTACACCTTTTACTCGGCCAGACATAAATCCCATTCACGCATTGATTATATACTATTACAGCAACAACTGGCCTCTAACCTACTGGATGCGTCAATCCACCCTATTTCGTGGTCCGACCATGACCTAGTTAGTATATCATTATGCGACTTATTGCCAAAGGGCCGATCCCCCTCGTGGTCGTTAAATCCAGCACTACTTAACGATCCAGTAGCTAATGAAACAATCAAACAAGCACTAGTGGATTATTTCTTACTGAATAGCGGTGGCGAAGTAGATGGGATGGGGGTGTGGGCAGCACAAAAGGCAGTAATAAGAGGGGTCTGTATTCAACTAGGATCAGCCGCAAAAAAAACAGATCATGGTCAACTAGATAAATTGAACAAGAAAATATCAGACCTCCAAAAACTGTTCTCTACACAGCACTCGCATCAAACTTACGAGGAGATACTTAAGTGCAAATATGACTTGAATGTGATTCTGAGAAAGAAAATGGTGACTATCCTACAGCGCACACAATCTAAATTCTTTAGGCACTCCAATAAGCCAGACACAATGCTGGCTAGGAGACTCCAACAGCAGAGGGCTAATTCATTTATTCCTAAATTATTAATTAAGCAAAACAATACTGTATACCAACCAGATCAAATTGCAAAGACTTTTCAACAATTTTACACTGACTTATATTCAACCCCCGCCCACTCTGGGACGCAAAGTCATAAATCCCATATTAATGATTTTTTAGCATCAATTGAAGTCCCTCAATTTGATCCAGTTGAAGGGGACTCATTAACATCCCCGATTTCGGCAGACGAAATTAGAATAACATTTAAAGCTACTAAAGCCCACAAGGCCCCTGGTCCGGATGGTTTCACTAAGTTTTACTATAAGCAATATATGGAGACCCTTTTGCCTCATCTTCAACTCTTGTTCAATGATTTTCTTTCAGGAAAAAACATGAAAACTGAATTTCTGGAAGCAAAAATCATTGTGTTGCACAAAGAAAACAAAGATCCTACGCAGTGTAGTAGCTACAGGCCTATATCTCTAATCAATAATGATATTAAACTGTACTCCAAGATTCTAGCCAACAGACTGGCTTTGTTGTTGCCATCCGTGATTCATCCGGACCAGGTAGGCTTCATGCCAGGAAGGGAAGCACCTGATAATATAAGGCGAATACTAAACCTTATGGACATAGCCTCTAATAAAAAGCTGCCCCTAATGCTATTATCCCTGGCCGAGAAGGCATTCGATAGAATTGATTGGATATATATGAAAGAGGTACTATTTCGATTTGGCTTAAGCGAAAGCTTCCTAAAGAGCATTATGACATTGTACTCAACTCCGAGAGCATATATGTCCTACCAGGGATTCAGATCGCAATCATTTGATATAGCTAGAGGTACAAGACAGGGATGTCCACTATCCCCCTTATTATTCGCATTGTGTCTTGAACCTTTGGCTATAGCACTCAGGGAATCTCCAGGTATTAACGGAATCAAGCTGGGGGGTAAAGAATACAAGCTTAGCCTCTTTGCGGACGACCTCTTACTTACCATTACAGATCCGTTAATTAGCTTACCTAGTTTGTTTCAAATACTGAATAAATTTGGTCAAATATCAGGTTTCAAAGTAAATACAAATAAAAGTGAGGCACTTAACGTTTCTTTGCCCAAACAGCTTGAAAGTCTGTTGTCACAAAACTTTTCTTTTAAATGGTCCCTAAACTGTGTCAAATATTTGGGAATTCAAATCCCTAGAACTTCTAAATTAATTTATGAGGTTAATTATCCCAACATGTTAAAAGAAATCTACAAAGAACTTCATACTTGGTCCTTACTTAAAATACCGTGGTTTGGTAAAATTCATGCAGTTAAAATGAACACACTCCCTAAATTATTATATCTTTTTCAGACTATACCGACGACAATAAAATTAAAAGACATAGCTGCCATGCAAAAGACAATTTCAGTTTCCTCTGGGGTAATTAGAAGCCTAGGATAAACAAAGTAACTATGACGGCATCAAAAAAGAGAGGAGGATTAGCTACACCTGATTTGTTGAGATACTATAAAGCAGCAAGACTATCCCAGTTTACTAAATGGTATATTAAGGACTCCCCACCAGTTTGGGTCGAATTAGAGCAACAAGTACTTCAAGAACAAAATATTATACTGAGTTAGACACTAGGGCTTAGTGTACACTATGGGCCTCATTCAATTGCGATTTGGCCAATTGAATAGGGCTCTAAATAAGCACATAGCATTTTTTTTAAAAGAAGTTTTTAGTTAGTGAAAACCTTGCTTTTGAATAGATGTTTACTAGCTAAAAACTTTTTAAAAAATATATGTTATGTGCTTATTTAGAGTCCTATTCAATTGGCCAAATTGCAATTGAATGAGGGCCTATGTGATTAACCTGCAACCATTACCAGTGTGTGTAAGTCACTCTATCACACTGTGGAAGCAGATTAATAAAAGAATCAGACTGTTAGAAGATGGCTCGTGGTTATCACCATTATGGTTACCCCATAAAGACCCATCAATTAATAAAAACTCCATATTAGCTTGGTGGGTTGAGAACCAAATTACAATTGTAGCAGATGTACTGCTGGATTGCCAACATTGGTCCCCGTCGGAATTCAGGACACATTATCAACTTCCACACAAAGAATGGCTTAACTTGATGTTGATTAACACCAGGATAGGTCAAATTACAAAAGACAATAAGTTAGCTAGTAAAACTCCCTTTGAACAATGTTGCTTGCTTAACCCTAAGGGTAAAAAAAACATCACAACGCTTTACAACTACCTAAATGATGAGATCACTCCCAACAAATTGCCTTACAGATCAGCATGGGAAGATGAACTTAATGTGGTCCTAGACGATAAACAATGGGGACAAATTTTAAAAAATGCAGCAAACTCCTCCTTAAATATTACACTGAGGGAAAATGCATATAAAACCGTTTTGAGATGGTATCTGACACCAGCTAGACTTAAACTCGCGAATCATTCAGCAGATGGAACTGTTTCAGAGGATGTAACACAACAGGCACTCTAAAACATATGTTGTGGGACTGTTCCACAATTAAGCACATATGGTCTGCAACATACAATACACTGGAGACATTATGGGACACAAATATTCCTCAAAAACCAGAGCAGGCGCTATTAGGGTTACCGATTCCAGGATTACCAAAAACAGCCCAGTTTCTATCTAACCAGATATTTTTAGCAGCCAGAAACATAATTGCTAAGCATTGGAAATTAACTATTCCAACATATGAAGAGGTCTTACGTAAAATCAATTTCATCCACTCAATGAGTGTCTTATCTGCAGAAATTGATGTGAGATACAGAAGGTGGGCCTCATGTTGGGACATTTGGATTCTGAGAGCCGACAGGTTAGGTTGGTAAGATCCTATTTCGTTAAATGGGCTATTCTCCCCCTTCTTTTTTTTTTCCCCTCCTTTTCTTTCCCTCTCTCTTTCTGTACTTGTCTCTGTTTTATTTTATTAATTTAGTTATTTATTTATTTAGTTATTTTATTCTTTGGTTATTATTAAAACTATCTCGGATACACTTTAAGTGCACATAGACAACTTAACTATAATATAAAAAAAATAATTGAGAAAGGTTTAAAGAAAAAATGTTTATGACAATTCATACCATATAACCGTAATATGTTTTGTCTTGTTTCTATGTTGGCTGTTTCGTTTTATTTGTTTGGTTTTTTTTTCTTCAAAGTTTACCCTGCGATGGTATAATTCTCTTTTCTCACAATAAAAATTATAAAAAAAAAACAAAAAAACTGAGCTATGGGAATTGATGACAACAAATAAATGCCATGGTCCATGAAATAATAATATCAATGAATGCAGGGGGTTAATAACCCCTCAGCCTAGGCACCTCTGTCCCTTATGAGCCCAGCTTTGCCCTGGGGCCGAGGGGGGTCTTTGAGCCCTCCTTCCCTACACTTCCTTGTAATATCTTACTATACCATGGGTTAATTTAGCTACCGGGGGGGGGGGGGGGGGGGTCAATAGGGAATCTCATGGTAGAGGGTTATGTTTAGTTACCATGGGGATCCATAGTTATAGGTAGAGGCCCCTTGGTGGTCCATCAGTACCCCCATGACAAATATTATATTTGGGAATATAGGGTTACTCATAGGTGGTAGTGAGACCTATGCAAAGGGGTTATTAACCCCTTGCAATGATGTTTTATTATTATTTAACCTCTTTGGTGCTATGAGAAGAGGTTTATATTAATAGATAGATGGATAGATTTATGGGGATATGGGTGAAAGCTGGGGCTAGTGTAGTGTGCCCACATTAGGTAGTGGGTAGCGATCCATAGTTTTGCTATGGAGATTACTTATATGGGTATGTGCAATGTAGGTTGCAACCATATGTAAGAGCTTGAGTTCTACATGCAAAATCTCCTGGGTACAAGCTTGTACGTTTTACAGTAAATCTTACGGAATTTTTTAGCATGTAAAGTTTCTTAGAAGGCCTCCTGAAGCTATATATTCTGTAGCCTTACAAGAAATTTTCCTGGAGCCTTGTAATTCATCTCATTGTCAGCAGTTGCCCCTCCAATTTGGAATCAATCAGAACCTAGCTGATGTTTTAATTCCAACCATTGGACAATGCTACATGGGAGAGAAATTAAACTATGTTATGCTTTGTTTACACTAGTTAATGTTTATATTCATCCATATTGTTTCATCCATATTAAAAATGTCATCAAGTTTTGTGCAATAACTGTTGATTCTATGCTTTGTAAGCCTTGGATCATGATCTTGTCCGTGTATTATAGGCTAGGGTGATTTTAGCTTTGTTACTATAAAGTGCTGTTCCTGTGATCCTATATCCCTATTAACTCGAAGCTCCAGCGAATGGTCTAGGTGCTATTCACGCTTTGGAATGTCGGAACAGAGATCTAACAAGTGAGATCCTTCAGCTGGCTGATTCAGCTGACCCTGTTACGTGACATAAACCATCCCCCACATAGGCTTAGAAGGAGACCTATTCTGTAGAAAAAATATACACCCCGTCTAAATCAAATTCTGGAATGATGCGTGCAAAGTCATCAGTTGAGATGATTGTGACTCTGAAATATTTTTATACATTTGACATGTCACCGGAATGATGAGGCTTTTGTATGATGTTTTAGGCTATTACATTGTAATAGCCTAATCAAGAAGATTAAGCCAGGTAACTGAACATCTGCCCATGTTAAAAGTTCCCTGGAGTTTGGGAAAGCTTCTCATGTTCATGTTTATGAAGAATGTAACAAGCTAAGACCTTTAGTAGTCTTGTAATCAAAGAGCATGTACACATTTTTAGAGGAAGTCTTCCTTTAAACCCACTTTGCCAGTGTCCACAGGCTGGTGTCTTTCTTGTTTAAAGCATGTTAGATGGATACAGAGAGGGGAAAGAACCTCATGGGGTAATAAAGCATGCTGGTGCAATGACAAGGAAGAAGTTAAAATAAATCATTCCATCCCATGAAGTGAGGTTATAATGTTTTTTTTATAGTATGTACCATGTATCCGGCATCTACTAAACCCTGTTGTTGCCGCATAACTGAGAGTCTACTGTACCTCCCTTTGCTGAAAACCATGTAGTCTTCCATGCTCTGTCTGCAGTCCCACCAATATGCAGCTATTTCTAGACTGATGGACTTTCTCCTTCTCAATGGCACATGTGAGCTACTACTTAACTTTCTTGGTTTGTTGCTTCAAGCTTTGCTTTTTTATTTGTCTCCTACCAGCCACCACAGAACAAAATATAGAACCAGTGTGTGGGTGTACTCATGGTGGAGACCTATGGATCAGGATTCTTTTGGACCTAAACTTTTAGTTTGAGAGAATATAAAGAGAGACAAAAGTTTAATTGTTTAATTATTAAAATTGAAGAGTTATCCAGTAGATATATATTATGAATCCGATGTCTTCATCCAATCACCCCCTGGGGGTGTATCCCATTATGATGGCAATAAAGCCTTCTGATTGGTTTAAATAAAGACTGACAGGTGCATTATCCAATTAGAGTGGGATTTTGGGGTGTATCCCTTTCTCATTGGCTCACACATTGGCTTCTTCTGATTGGCTGAATTTGATAGACAGCGTTTTCAGCCAATCAGAAGCCGCCATTGCCAATTTTATTCTGGAACACTCCGTAGGAGGCTCATTAGCATTGGGGAGGTTCACAAGTGCAGACCTTTTTTGAAAAACACATTTTTAGAGTGCAGATTGTTCCAGGGCACAGCCGGAGCAGAAGAGGAGGAGGCTGGGGACATCGCGGGGAGGTAAGTACAATGTATATTATGTTTATTTTACTTTGTTTTTATGTTTATGTAAGTTGTACTAATGTAATGTTTTTTTTCAACAGGGGCCGCACCGGAGAAGAAAAGAAGAAGGAAGGGACATGCTGGAAAGGTGAGTAGAATATTTAGAATGTTTATTTACTGTAAATGTTGTACTCATTTTTTCTTTTCCCTGGGTTGCTGATCTCAAGGGACATCTGCAAAGGTACCGTATATACTCGAGTATAAGCCAAGTTTTTCAGCCCTTTTTTAAGGCTTAAAAGGGCCCCCTCGGCTTATACTCGAGTCACTCTCCCTACCCGTGTCTCTCTAACCCCCCGTGTCTCTCTAACACCCCCTGTGTCTCTTTAACCCCTGTGTCTCTTTCCCTCCCCCTCCTCATCCTCAACCCCCCTCCTCATTCTAAATCCCCCTCCTCATTCTAAACCCCCCTAAATACCTCCCCCTTTCCCCTCACTTACCTTTATCTTCAGCTTCTCCTCCGGCCTCCGCTCCTTCCGGTGTCTTGACCCGGCCAATGCTAATGACGTGTGCGCATGTGACGTCAGGTCATTAGCATATACCGGGTGCAGACGCAGGAAGGAGCGGAGGCCGGAGGAGAAACTGCAGATGAAGGTAAGTGAGGGGAAAGGGAGAGGGGGAGGTATTTAGAGGGGTAAAGTGAGGGGGGATTTAGAATGAGTAGGGGGGGTTGAGGATGAGGAGGGGGGAGGGAAAGAGACACGGGGGTTAGAGAGACACGGAGGGGGGTAGAGAGACACCTCTAAATACCTCCCCCTCTCCCTTTCCCCTCACGTACCTTCATCTGCAGCTTCTCCTCCGGCCTTCGCTACTTCCTGCGTCACCCGGTATATACTAAAGACGTGACGTCACATGAACGCCACGTCATTACCATTGGCCGAGTCAAGATGCTGGAAGGAGTGTGGAGGTCGGAGGAGAAGCTGAAGATGAAGGTTAATGAGGGGGAAGGGAGAGGGGGAGGTATTTAGGGGTGTTTAGAATGAGGAGGGGGTTTAGAATGAGGAGGGGGTTGAGGAGGGAGGTTAAGGAGGGAGATTGAGGAGAGGATTGAGGATGGGAGGATGAGGATGAGAATGGGGGGGTTGAGGTTGAGGAGGGGGGTTGTGGATGAGGAGGAAGGTTGAGGAGAGGATTGAGGAGGGAGGTTGAGGATGAGGAGGGAGATTGAGGATGAGGAGGGAGGTTGAGGAGGGGGGTTGAGGATGGGGGGTTGAGGTTGAGGAGGGGGGTTGAGGAGGGGGTTGAGGATGGGGGGTTGAGGATGGGGTTGAGGATGGGGGGTTAAGGATGAGGATGGAGGGTTGAGGAGGGAGGTTGAGGGGGGGTTGAGGAGGGAGGTTGAGGAGGGAGGTTGAGGAGGGAGGTTGAGGAGGGGGGTTTGAGGAGGTCGTTGAGGATGGGGGGTTGAGGAGGGAGGATGAGAAGGGAGGTTGAGGATGAGGAGGGAGGTTGAGTAGGGGGTTGAGGGTGAGGAGGGAGGTTGAGGATGAGGAGGGAGGTTGAGGAGGGGGTTGAGGATGAGGAGGGGGGTTAAGGGTTGAGGAGGGGGTTGAGGATGGGGGGTTAAGGATGAAGATGGGGGGGGTTGAGGGGGGGGGTTGAGGAGGGGGGTTGAGGAGGGGATTGAGGATGAGGGGGTTGAGGAGGGAGGTTGAGGATGAGGAGGGAGGATGAGGAGGAAGGTTGAGGATGAGGAGTAGGGTTGAGTAGGGAGGTTGAGAATGAGGAGGGGGGTTGAGGAGGGTGATAAGGGAGGGGGGAAAAGACACAGGGAAGGGAGAGAGGGGAAGAGACACAGGGAAGGGAGAGGGGAGAAGAGACACGGGAGAGAGAGGGGGACACAAGAAAAGGGCACACGAGAGGGGGACACAGAGGGCACAAGAGGGACAGAGGGGGCAGCACATTTCCCACCCTCGGCTTATACACAAGTCATTCATTTTACCCAGTATTTTTGTGGTAAAATAGGTGCCTCGGCTTATACTAGGGTCGGCTTATACTCGTGTATATACAGTAAGTGGTTTTTAATTATTTTATTTTAGCTTATAATTAGGTTTCTTTTTATATAGAGATAGCATTTATTGTATGTTAGATAGGGGGATGTATATTACATATATAGGATGTATTGTATATTAGATAGATTGTGGGATGTATTTTAGATACATAGGATGTATTGTATATTACATAGACTGTGGGATGTATTTTAGATACATAGGATGTATTGTATATTAGATAGATAGGGGTATGTATATTACATAGATAGGATAGGTGTTAATAGGTTAGTGTAGAGGGCGGTTAGTTTAGATTTAATTGCTTATTGGGGGGCTATAGTGCAGTGTAGTGTTTATACTTAGTGTCATGAGGGTACTGTAGAACCCTCATAGCCCTTACGGGGTAATGTTAGGCTTCTAACTGTCCTATGAGGGTCTTTAAATACCCTTATGGGACTAATGGGGTTAAATAGAGACTTATGAGGGTCTGTATAGACCCCCATAAGAGACCGGGTTAAAATGGTGTTGTGCTTACATTTTGGGTCATGACGGTCCTGGATGACCCTCATGGCACTTATAGTGTTATTACATGCGTTCATTAGTGTGTTATAGGGGTCTATATAGTTGAGGCACACAGTACACTCACATTGCATTGTGTGACAAACAGCATTTCAACACTTTTTTTTATTGCCCCGTCATTTTTGACGGGCAAATCGCTAGTCCTAAATAAAGTTCAGTGTTCTGAAGTGATGAAACAAAGGGATAATTTGAAATTTGGAAGACTGCTAGGGATATCAGCTGTTTTATATGTTCTTCACATGTAGACATGAGGTGTTGGTCACATTTAAAACCTGATGTTTTAGTGTCAAACCAGAATCTAGAACAAACATAAAGTTGCAACCTTGTTCAGGTTTTGACAGCTATGAGCTCCAAAGCTGAAGGCCCATCCAAGTTTGAACCAATGCACATGCTTTCATACAATGTAGGCCCACCAGAAGTATATTTGCCATTTTTTGGCTTCAGTCTCAGCTATTTGCAACACATCTAACTCAGCTATATGTACTATGAATCTATAAGAAGCTATGTACATTCCTTTGTTTATTAATGCATCTCATTGTATCAATCTATGATGGTAGTTTGTGTAGCAACGAATCATGAGATGTGAAGTCCCCTGCACAAGAAAGCAGGAGGAGCCAGACACTGCTGTGTGGATCTTTGTATTGTGCTGTTGTTAGCTTCAAGCTTAGAAAAAAGGGTTAAAATCCATACCCAAATGCAGTGTTTCTATTGGGAGGTTCATTGTGCCTATGTAAGCAGCTCTGGGGTGTGGAAAACAAGTTTTATTGTTAAATAAAATCCATCTTTTTATGTATAAAATGAATTAATGCACTGTGTGTTTCTGATATAAGCAGCATGTATTAGATTAGAAAAAAGAAAAAAACAGGTATCTCGGAATGCAGAAAGTGTTAACATAAGACTGTTAATGAAAATATAATCACGAGAATACAAAGTGTACCATAGCTAATGGAAAGAAAATTGTTATGGTAGAGAGCTATAGCTGTTTTCAGAAAGAGAAAGAATATTTTTGTTCTATACCCTCTATATTTTCTCTGTTCAAACAGCTATTGTTTTTTTTAATAATCATTTTAAGATTAATTTCATATTCTTGGTTTCATCAATGGTCTTTGTGTTACTTGACAACCTGTGACATCAGTATATGCGTAAGTGCAAATAGATTTGCAATGCATTTACCAACTGTAAAAACCCACTCCTCGCACTCTTACTGCCTTCATTTTAAAAACTGTGAGAAGGCTGTTTGGTCACTAGAATAAACATTAATATGCAAATGGATTCCAGGAGAGTGTAGGGAGAATGCTGCAGTGCTCAGCAAAATCATTTTCTCCTCAGATAGTAGAAAACCAGAGGATATTTTAAGAAAATGTGAAATGTATGTTTAAAGGTAATGTTGAGCTCTACTAAATAAGTGTAAAACGTGTTTGATAAACTTACAGAGTAGGTACCTGCTTCAAAAAGCAAGATCCAGAAATAGGTTCCGTGTTTATGTATCAGTGGGGTGGGTAGGCCTGTACACACCTTAAAGTTAGGACTATTGCAGTTGGGTCCAATCACAGTGCAGGAGCAGTACTGTAGTTATGCAGACAGTCAGGGGCAGGCAGAGTTACATGGTTAAGCAAGCAGTAGGGTCAAACAAACAAAGGTTCAACAATAGGCAATCAGGCAGGAAGGGACAGCAAGATGAGCACAGAGCACCTGGCACACAGAATCACTCAACAGGGCTGGCACAGTTAGTAGGCAGACAGGTACAGCCTGGAGGCAAATGGCAACACTGACATAGGTAAATGGCAGATACATAGAATCACTTTCACGGGTAGATGGCTAATGCACAGAAACACTGGCATAGATAGATGTCAGGTACACAGCAAAACTGTCACAGGTAGCTGCCAGGTACACAGCAGCATGGGCACGGCAGGTACACAGCAACACTAGCACAGTTAGATGCCAGGTACACAGCAGCATGGACACGGCAGGTACACAGCAACACTAGCACAGTTAGATGCCAGGTACACAGCAGTATGGGCACAGGTAGATGACAGATACACAGCAACAATGGCACAGATAGATGACAGGCACACAGCTGCATGGGCACAGATAGGTAACAGGTATACATCAACATGTAACTGTCATGCAGGCAAAAGGTATAGCTGGCTCAGGGCAAACAGCCACAAAAAATCTAAAGAGTGTGATCCCAATTCATGGAGCACAAGATCAGGCTCTATATAGGTACATGTGAAGTGCTTTACATATTTGGTCTGTTTTGGACATATTACACACAAATACAATACATACAATACATCCCGTTCTACTATACAGTTGTTATTAGCTTAAGAGCTTTTAATATATTAGTCACTAATTAATATACTAGTGTCTTTTGTAGCATAAGACACTTTATATATTATCAATCGCTAGCCAAAAATCTAAAGTTTTCCTATAGAAAACTGGGGTTAGATAACGGGAAGATCCACCCTTTCATACCACATACATATTTTTCTTAAGCCTGGGGAAAAAACAATTTTTGGGAGATGGGTGATCGGGCCAGACGGAGAGTGGGGTTGGTGAGAGAAGAAGATTTAATCAAGGAAATATATCTAAAAAAATGTATTTAAGGAAATACCATAGGCTACTTTGCTGCAGGCCTTGTTTCTCACCGACACGAAGGAGGTTCGAAACTGGCGAGGTTTCTGGAGAGGTTTTATCCGTCCCAAAGCTTACATTTAATAGTTTGTTGAGTTGTAATGCCCATTTCTATATAATCCATTTCCAATAAACAATCTTTGTTTACATTTAATAAAACATCCTTACAAGACGATAAAAGTTTTTGTTTCCATTTTGCAACTAAGTGGTTTAGCTGTTACCATGGCCTGAAGAAGTAAAGCCCTAATGTCCAGGGACAAGATTGGCGGAAAGATGTGAAACAATATAATTTCTGGTAGAGGTTTTACCTCAAAATGTATTAAATTTGAAATTTGGCACAAAAATGTAAACCAACAGTTTTGGATCAATGGACAAAACCATAAAATATGAGCATAAGTTCCAATTTGATCACAGTCCCTCCAGCAATGTTTCAAATGTTCCTGCTTGGTTATCTGTGCCATTTTTAGTGGGGTAAAACGCCATCTATTACATATTTTGAAATACAGTACCCTATTAGCAGAGTTCTTTATAAATGTGTCTGTAAGAGCAAATGCCCTATAACAGATATCTGCGGGCCAATACATATTTAATTCCTTTCCCATCTATCCATACAGTCCATTTTAATTCATTTACGTATAGATCATAAGCTGTTGTAGCAATTAGAGATCACATGATTTCTCGCAGATAATTAAATTATTTTCTCATATTCTGTCAAGTTCCTTGATTCCATTAGATAGAAACCGCTGTCCTTTAATTTGTTCCTCAAGGAAGTATAGTCCAGCCAAATGATTTGCAGAAATGGCACAGTCTGTTTTAGTTCATCTAACTCAATGAATCTATTATGAACCACTAATTCACTAAGATATTTCATACCCACTAGTTAACCTCCACAATAGAGGAGAATCAAGGTATTTAGCTAAACCATAGAGCGGGGTAATTGGACTTGGAAATGGGATTAGCTGGTATTTAGAATTTAATTTATTCCATTATCGCATATTTTTTCGAACCGTTTTAGTACAATCAGTTATAACGTGTATTTTTGATATATTATGAAATTAATATCAGTTGCTCCCATTAGTTCATTTTTAATTTGAAGACCACTATTTTCTTCTATTGGATCAAGCCATTTTAACATATTTGCTATTAAAGTAGCTTCTTGATATTTTTTTATTGTAGGATAAGCTATCTGTAGCGGAGATGCAATATTACACTCAATATCTCCGCTGGTAGACTGTAAAATATCCAAGAGAAGCAATGTACAGTCTCATAATCCCAATCTCCCCATACTGGACGATACACAGTTGGGAGTAAAGAAAACACTAATTTATTTTCTCACACACAGAGATATATATATATCCTGGAAAAACAGGAAATCAACACAGGTAAATAAACACATGCCCATATTTGGCGACATCGTACAGAGAGAGAGAACAATAGTTGCGGTCACATCACACATCTCCCGGTGCCTAGCTAGCTAGTCTTACACAATAAATGGCATTACCATATAGTACAAAGATTGATAGGATCCTCCCTCTTTTTGCCCTGTCTGTCTCCACAAGGTCTACCAGATAGCTACAAGTAATCCCCCGTGACTCTGGCAGGGCAAAGGTAAACCCTTCCCCTGCCGTACCATCTAGCTCTGTGTATTACACCCTGCTCTCTGTATATTAACACATATCAATAACACAATGTCTTTGTAATAAGACTAGGTGCCTAATTTTTTCCCACACTATCCCTCCTTCCTTAAATTTCCTTTCCATCCAAAGTTTTTATTTCTAATTCTTTTGGAATTATGGATATATTTATCTATTATATTTTGTCAATTATGTAAAAAGTATACATGATTTGGACATCTTGAGGTGCTAGGACTAACATAATTGAAATATTTTCTGTAACCAAGGGTGAGAGGAAGCTGCAAGAGGATGCCAGTGGTGCTGTACAACACTCTGAAGGGGTGAGTTTATAGGAGGCAATTTATAATTTTATAATGATTATCACAGTTCGCACAACCATTGCTGCCTCCATATCTGCATTAATGAGAATCCTACAACCTATGTTGCTGAATTACAAGACAATGGCCCCTATTCAATTGAGCAATTGTTAGTTACTGGAGCCTGTAATGTAGCCCGTAAACTTATTTGCCATTCAATTGGCGTCTTTTAGCTACCCTAAAACGTTTGCCGGGTTACAGGCTGAAATTCCTGCGGTTGTTAAAATTGTAACTCCATTAGCAAATTGCTATTCAATTGCTACAATTCCACAAGCCCACAATTGTGCCCCCCCCCCCCCCGTAAATGGTAAATGTAGAAGAAAATCTTCTGAGTACCAGATATAACATGCAAGGGGTTTAAACACCTGATCGTAGCACTGTAAATCCAAATAAAAAATCAATGCTGCACTTTAAAAGACTGGGAAAGTGATGAAAGACATTAGAATTAATTACACAACAGTATCAAGCTTACACGTTTCATTTCCGTGTTTTATCAATCTCGGTAATCAATGAGTTAATACATATCAGGCCATCCACATGGACCAGAGCATTAGCTTCACTCATTTTTATTATTTTGTACATTGCCAGATTGCGAGTCTGATCGCATATCGGACTTCTAAACTCTATTGATCAACTTTTAACCTCCATGTTTTACTGACGTAATGATGACAGTCTCATTTACCATTGGCTGTTTATAAATCGGTAGTTACAGCCTTGCTTGATTGATCGTGATCATGCTCTGAAATGCTACTTACGGGTGCATGGTTTATGTTTAGGCTTTCGGCCAGGTAGCTGCGGTCCTCATCAATTGAATCGCTCTGTAACTGTTGCAAATTTCCACAATTTGGAATTAAATAGAAAATGTCTCTGACTTGCAACCCATTAAGATACATTTCAGTTGCTTATGAGGCAATAGTTCACAAGATACCAAGGGATATTGAGAATTCTAATAATGGAAAAATATAAGTAAATCCATTAAGTAAAGCAAATCATACTGAGCACCAGTCAAGGCTACCTATCAACACTCAGCATAATTAAACAGTATCATTTGAATGCTTGGCTGCAGTGCACAAAATCATTTTATTGCAATAATAAAGAAGAGTGGAAAAGAGAGCACTCAATAGACTCTTCAAATGACACACAAAGATAGGTAACCTGGTAACATAGAATTAGAACAAAGTATTTGATGAGCTAAAGCACCACTGTGGTTCATTTTTTCCTGTATGTATTTCGAATTAGAGACCTGAAAATGGGTTAAAAGGTTTTTAGAATGTAAAAAAAACATACAGCCTTATTAAATTGCGATTCAGTAAATTTAAAAGGGCTCTATTGAAGCACACAGCATATTTTATTTACAGAAGTTTTTAGTTAATGAAGACATTGCTTTTGGATAGAAGTTCACTAACTAAAAACTTCTGTAAAGAAAATATGCTCTGTGCTTAAATAGAGCCCCTTTAAATCTACCGAATCGCTATTTAATAAGGCTGATAATCTATAAATATATCTCTTTTATAAGCAATTATTTTTTACTGCAGCCTGCTTCTTACAGCTTCAGTCTCAACAATGCATTACAACCTATTTAATTGACAGGCAGATGTATATGTCAACTTTACATTGTGCATATTCACACTTTCTGTTCAAAGGGCCTCATTCTATTAGAGCTCGCAAAATGGTTGCATATTCCCAAGTCCCTATGTTTGCCTACGTGCCCTAGTAGCACTACGTTTGCGCTTCTATTCAATGGGCTGCAGTCGCAACTCAGTCCAATCCTCATGACACTAAGTACAAACAGTACACTACCCCCCCAATAAACCAATAAATCTAAAGCAACCCCCCACTAACTAATGAACCCCTCCTCCCTACCCTATTAACCTCCTCTACCATAACCTATTAACCCCTTCCCTACCTAACTAATATCTACCCTAACCTATTAACACCGACACTACCTACCTAACACCCTATTAAACCCTCCAACTCCCCACTAATTACACAAAATAAAATGACCTATGATACAGAAAATAAAAAAGCACCATTACAAAAAATAATAAAACCTAAATTACACAAAATAAAAAAGAGCACCCTTACAAAAAATTAAAAGAGAACATTACACAAAATAAAAAGCAGCGCTACAGAAAAAAACGAACTACTCACATAAAAATAAAATACAAGAACAAATGAACACATCTCATTACAATAAATCAAAAACCCACACCCAGCAATAAAATACAGTTAAAACATACCCCTAACTACATACAGTAATACCCTAACTACATACATTAATACCCTAATTACATACAGTAAAAAAACTAAATCTCACCTAAAATAGGATAAATAAGCCCACTTACATTTTCCAAATGCCCCTCCAGCGATGATGGTTTTCGGGCCTTCGTCGCTAACATAAGGGCCCTTCCTTCATGGAGGCAGGTCCGGCACCCCTACAAGAAAAATAAACATTACAATTAATAAAACAAATAAACACAACATATAAAACAAGACATTCTAAATATTACACTTACCTTTCCACTATGCCCCGTCCTCCTTCTAGTCTTCTCCGGCAGGGCCCCTGGAAAAAAATTGGTACACTAAAAAAACAAAAAATTCTGATGGAGCTCCTCCCTGGAGGTGCTCCCCACTGCAAATGAGGCTTGTAGTGCTTGTTCGTGTAAAAATGTGGAATGGCACCTTCTGATTGGCTGAAAACACTGTTAATCATATTTCAGCCAATCAGAAGACACCAAGGTGTGAGCCAATCAGAATAGGACGCACCCCTATATCCCATTCTGATTGGCTGATGGACCTGTCAATCATATCCCATTGTGATTGGCTGAAGGCACCTGCACCTTCTGATTGGCTTCAATCTGATTGGCAGTCACATCAGCCAATCAGAAGACGCAGATGCTTAGAGCCAATCAAAATGGGTTACACCCCGTGGGGTGTATCTTATTCTGATTGGCTGAAGGGAATAGCACCTTTTGATTGGCTGTTGTAAATTTCAATCTGGTTGCAGACAATCAGAAGGCAGAGATGCATTCAGCCAATCACAATGGTATATACCTCAAGGGGGTGTATCCCATTCTGATTGGCTGAAGGCAATAGCGCCTTATGATTGGATTAGGGTTAATGTGGGGACACTGCAGGGGTCCCGATTGGGACCCCTGCATTATAGGGTTAATGTGGGGACACTGCAGTGGTCCCGATTGGGACCCCTGTAGCAAGGGGGGCTTGACTGGGAGTAGTGGGGAGACTACGTAAGGACTTTATAAGCCTTTGTGACACCTCCTTGGTGGACATAAGCTCAAATTGGCTTTTTGCCAGTTATGGGCTTGACGGGAGCGATCGGAAGGGGTGATCGCAGCTATTGAATAGCGATTAGCTATCCGGGGCTTTCAGGCTTGAAAGATCAAAGGCTTTGGGTGTAGTAACTGGCGATTTCTGGAATTGCATGGGGTGGCAAGGGATCGCAGGTCGCAGAACGTAAGTAGAGGCTGTATTATATTTTTTACATTTTAAAAACATGTTGCCTATTCTGAAATCATACTATTTTAAATTTGTGACCATAGTGGTCCGTTAAGTAAAGAACAACTAAGAAGAAGTGACCGTCAGTGAAAGAAATAAAAAAAATAAAAAAAAGAAATCGAGAGTTACCTTAAGGAAAATTCTCAAAAAGATTGTCTGGCCTTAAAACAGCACAAACATTGGAGGAAAATAGTAAAATAGTAATAAGTAACCAAGAACAAATGTGGATGTTAGAAAATATCAATTTACCAATTGAGATATTTTACTCAAATGGAGGAAGATCAATTTGTTTTAATTAACTTCTCCATCTCATAGACTGGTATAAAGTATGACAATTCGTTGAATGAGTAAGGAGTCTTCACTTAGGTACCACTCTTAAAAAAATAACTTCCCACCAATAAACACATTTCAATGAAAAATGATGATCATTATGTATAAATTTAGTATATTTAATAGCATTTTAAAATAATAATACATTATTTGACTCTCTATTTCACTCTCTTCTTTTATCTAAACATAGAGTCAGTTCCTAAATGTTTTTGCTTTAATCTGCTACTCATTTCCAAAATGAATAACTGTCATGGTTACATCCAGACAGCATAGAACAACTGTTCTTGGTGAGTCTGTGCCCCTGGTTGCTATACCACCTATCTGCTACTCTGTCAATCTGCCACTTGCGTCAACAATTCCTTCAGATGCCCTTCTTACCAAGATACACTATCTGTTTTCATGATCAGCAGTGGTTATGTGTGGATATTTACATCAACCACACTAAGCATTCAGTGCTAAATCATTAACAATTTATTCAAGACTCACCACTGTTCCTATCGATATGTTCTCCTGGTTTGATACCCTGTTTGTTTTTAGTTATTGGTTTTGGATTATGATATTATTTTTTTACGATTCCTGGCTCATGATGTGTTTGAACATTATCCTTTCTGGTTTACTGACTCTGGACTGACATGTACCCAAGTCTCCTGTCTGTCCTGTACTGCCCCTATCATTGTATTTGTGCTTCTATACAGCTTGTTACAGTATTGTCTTGGAACCCTAGAGCTCATGCCAGGCCTCTTATGCTATATTTGCCCTGCAATTGGCCTGTGACTAGACTGTTACTGCGGGTAGAATCCGATTTATATGCTAGAGGAAATGTTTTCATGTAGCTGCACAAGTGCGCTAAAACTATAAAGCGTGTATCCTGAGTGGGTGCCATCTCTTTGTCCCTCTACTTAAAATTGGCAGTTCTCATGTGTATGCCTTTTAGTTTGTTTATGCTAAATGGTTGTAAAGGTAAAAAAAAAGGCAATGCCACAACAGGGGCTCCGCTGGATTGTCTAGCTCTGGAATTCCCACTGGTTAGGTAATCATGTCGGATTAGGAAGGATCTTCTCGGCACCCGCACACACTACCGGGAGGTTGTCTGCAATAACATTATAACAACGGTGTATGACATATTTTTCAGCAGAATCATACACGTTATATTTTTCAACAAAGTACAACACTTTATTTGGGGAAGGGGCTTAACATATGCAGGGGTCAAAACAATGGAACTTAGTCAAACATTAACTAACAGTAGATAGAAAATATCTTCGAATTTCACATCTAAAGGGCAAGTGACCAAATAGGATTAGGCCTCCATTGTCGGGTCTGTGATTAACCAGCTGTGAACCAATCAGCAAACACTCACTACTGAGACTGGCCTCTCATAGAAGTGCTAAGGTCGGCACTATTCCTATTGGCTACTGAGGCTGGGGTCAATGGAGTGATCGCCTACAATGTGGGCAAACAAACAGGATGGTGACAACTTTGGACTGAATAAAATGGAGGGGATAAATGTGAAGGATGAGCGTATCATGCCATTCATCGTACATTAGAGTAGGCGCTACCTAGTCTGGTTCAGACTTACACTCTTACACACTATTTGGTATTTCCCACCAGGGCCTGCAGACCAATAGACTAGACGCCAGCAAGCTTGGGTATTTTAAATATTTCAACTGGAAAGGGCTTACAGGAAAGACATTGATTTTTCTGCCGTACACATTCCCCATAGTCCATGATGACGTCCTCCAAGTCCCCAAATGACCAGCTTGTTTATGGGGATGTTAGAGCAGTTTCATCACAGGCAACACAAATATCTACACACTGTTTGTAGATACTGTACTATTATGTATAAGTTAGTCTTTCCAGTGCACTACAATTTCAAACTAATGTATCTATCGTTCTACATATGGAAAGTTCAGTATATGGAAATGACACCTTTCTATATAAAGTAAATACAGGGATATATAAATCATATTTCATCTTAAACTGCACATTTTCCGGTAGCAAATCTATTTATTATGATTTATTTATCCATTCTACACATATTCAGTTTCCAGGGGACTGATGAAATTAACATCCATTATAGGGAGGTAATATGTTTTATTTCCTCTGTAAGTAAAGTTCACTTGATATTCAAGTTTAAAGAACCGGAGAAATAGGCTTCAAAAAGTGCAATTCTATGTGAAGGTGAATGAAGTTTAAATGTATTTTTCAAATTTGACATTGAGGTAAATAATGTATAAATAATACTGAAATGTTACTGCATAATTAATAAAAAATACTGCAGTTTGAAACAAGGAATGCCTCCCCATGACTTGATTTTCCCTTGGGAAATGTAATAATGCCTAGAATGCACATATTTTACTTATTTTAGAAAAAAAAATTACATATGCTTAAAAAATAAAAAATATTATTATTATTAACTAATTCATGCTGATATTGCATTGATCAGATCCATCTAATAGCTAATTACTTTGAATAAAGGTACGGATGTATACCTGCTTATCTAGGTCTGTATATTATTTCGGGTATACAGTACATCCTCCTAATAGGTGTATTCTTTCAAAGTCATAACATTTGACCTCCGAGAGCTTGTCCAACAACACTGTCCTATCTTTTCTGAAAATAAATGTCCTATTGAAACACTTCATCATTTTATAGGGCGTACAGAGCTTGGCAGATTGATGCATTACTCATTCCTGGAATCTCTGACAATATAAAGTGATTAAGCATATGAGAAGCTTAGTAAAAAATACAATAAAAATTAATTATAAATATTGGTGAAGCAGATCTTCTTTCTTCCATAGTTCAAAAAATATATTTCATATATACTAAAGAATAGAATGTATTTTACACGCTACAATGCCTTACAATTTTATTGTTCATTGTTATTTTATTGTTGATTTGATTGTTGAGAATTTCAGAGTCTTATAATAGTTAAAAGTGTTTGATTTCAGTTAGGTCATGGCCAGTTGGTTGAATCAGTTGAATAAAAAAAAAAATGCTGTTGAGAAACAGTCCATAAGTGGCAAGTACATCTAGTACCAATAGAAATATTAAGCCAGATTCAATTGCAAGCCTGCATCTCGAGGGTTACAGGCCGTATGTCTGCGGGTGTGCTGCAATTGAAGGAGCCCACAAGTTACGAGCCCAAAGCCAACTCTGTAAACCATGCACTGGTTCGTAACAGTTCAGGGAGGGAATATGATCAATTAAGCAAGCCTGTAACCTCCCATATCAAAACAGCCAATAGAAAATGAAACCGCCATTATTACGTCAGTACAACATGGAAGTTACATGTCAATAAATTAGGTTTGGGCATCCAATATGCGATGGGAGTCACAAACCCTCAAAATAAAGAATTATGAAAATGAATGCCAATACTGTTCTAGTCCATGTGGGTTGCCTGATATGTATTAAATCATTGATAAGTGAGATCAATATAACCCCGAAATGAAACATAAAAATAAATTGTATTTACTGCCGAGTTGCGAGCTTGAGACTGTTGTGCAATTAATTCTAATGTCTTTCATCACTTTCCCAGTTATTTACAGTGCAGTATTGATTTTTATTTGCATTTACAGTGCTGCGAATAGGTGTTTAACCCCCTTGCGGGTCCTATTTTGTACTCGTTGGATTTTCTCCTTCATTTGTCCTTTGCCGGTGTGAAAACATTTGCAACCTTGGTGTCTTGGAGCAATTGACTAGGGATTTACAATTTTAGCCATCATAACTCTTGCGGAATTGAAAGATTAAAGGCTTCTGGAGGCTGTAAGTTACGTGTTTAACCATCGCAAAGTTTTCAAGACCGTAACTCGTTCGGAGCCTGCAATAAGATGCCAATTGAATAGCAAATTAACTTGCGGCCTCACTTACGGGCTACAGCAACTTGCGATAGCTCAATTGAATCGGGCTCATTGTGTGCATGAGCAGTGGGGGCAGATCTTTGCAGGCACTGAAGTGAGTGAAAACAGAGCTTTTAAGCACTTGTTAATAAAATTATGTTTAGTTATTCAAATAAACAGGCAGTTTATTTTAATATTAAAAATAGGGAAACTTCCATATACCTTTAATGTTGATTGCAGCTAGTTATTATAACCTTGACCATATTTTGTTCACTCTCACACAACATAAAACCACAATGTAGAAAACAGGACTACGTCAACAAAAAAGACACTTGCTTGTTGCGTCTTAGAAAATGTAGATGGTGGGGATATTTGTTTATGTTCAACCTTGCTTAACCCCACTTACATAGCTCAACCAGTCTTAGGACTGGGTAACTTTTTTGTCAGCTCAATAAATATTTGTTATTATTCATTCGTTCAGTTGTGTCCGACTGTGACCCTATGAATAACAGCACAGCATGTAAGGCACACCTTTCAGCCACTGCCCCTCTGATCTCCCTCAGGCTAATGTTCATTGCTTCAATTACTTCATCTACCCATCACCACTTCTGTTGTCCCTGTTACTCTACTGGAATTCGAAACATTTTCATTTTATGTGTTAAACTGTATAAATAATGGAAAGTAATACTCTGGAAAAGTCACTGAACTTTCTGTAACTAAGAAGCGGTAATGGATTAAAAATTATTCTGATCTGACTCATCATATTCGCTTGGCATTTTTCCAAGTGTCAAGCATGATTTTTTAAAATCAAAACATATTGATTAAAATCTACATAATTAACAATCTGCACTATGTATAACACTGCTGCAGGTGCAGAAAGTCATTGGAAATATGTTTTCAAGTCTATAAATCATATTTTCAAACTTACCTATAATGGTCAGTATTTTAGAACAAAGTCTAACAGAGATCCCAACCGAAAGCTTCAGGAGGTTTTCACTTTTTGACATATTGAAACTTTTTAAAAGTAAAAATGGAATTCATCAAAAGACTAATAGAAAAACTTTTAGGTCACTGCAACTTTCCCTTATCCACAGAAAAGACAGGAAGACTGCCATCTGAACTGATTGAAATACTTACCACAAAGTACAGCTTAAAGCAGGTCTATGTCTTAAACAGGTGAAAAACCTGTTTTAAGTACAAAAACTAGCATCATGCAATATTTCTACTGAAGTCAGCGAGATATGGCAGGTATATGTTATTTTGAAATGGAACTAGCAAATAGTCTAATTTGCATTTAATCAGTAGATTTGCTGTTTGTGAAAATTATTATTTTTTTGCATAAAAATGAGTGATGCATTAGCTATACAATTATTTGTAATGCTTTGGAAATGCACATTTTTCAAGCTCGTAACTCTAAAAACCCACCCAAAAAAAGTAATCCTGTACAAAAATGATAACACACACAAAGGCGCTCATCACAGGCTCCCGTCATTGTTGACAGGCAAGTTCCTAATATATATATATATATATATATATATATATATAAATTCAAAAAAAGAAAAAGAAAGAAGGGCGCTTAACACCTCTATGGTTCAAGAGCAAAAAAGAAAAAAGAATGTCTCCCTACATATAATTGAAGCGTGAACCAGCTGTGAATGTCCAGTGATCTGGTAATTTATTAATATATATATATATATATATATATATATATATATATATATATATATATATATATAGAGAGAGAGAGAGAGAGAGAGAGAGAGAGAGAGAAAGAGAGATAGAGAGAGAGCAAGAGAAAAAAAACATTACATTAGTACAACATACATATAAACATAAAATAAACATAATATACATTGTACTTACCTCCCCACGATGTCCCCGGCCTCCTCCTCCTCTGCCCCGGCTGGGCACTGGAAAAATCTGTGCTCTAAAAAATAAAAAAAAACGAACGGAGATCCCCACTCGCGGACCTCCCCGACGCTAATGAGCCTCCTACAGAGTTTTCCAGAAGAAAATTGTCAATGGTTTTTTCTGATTGGCTGCAAACGCTGTCTATCAAATTTAGCCAATCAGAAGGCGACAATGTGTGAGCCAAGCAGAATGGGATACACCCCAAAATCCCACTCCGATTGGATAATGCTGTCAATCTTTATTTAAACCAATCAGAAGACTTTATTGCCATCAGCCAATCACAATGGGATACACCCCCACGGGGTAATTGGCTGAAGACATCTGCGCATTCTCATTTGCTGTAATACTGATTGACATTGACAACAGCCAATCAGAAGGCACAAATGCCCTCAGCCAATCAGTACGTGGGGGTGTATTCCATTGTGATTGGCTGAAGGCATCTGCGCCTTGTGATTGGTTTAAATAAAGATTGACAGGTGCATTGTCCGATCAGAGTGGTATTTTCGGGTGTATCCCTTTCTGATTGGCTGAATTTGATATACACTGTTTTCAACCAATCAGAAGGCGCCATTGCCTATTTTGTTCCGGAAAAGGCTCCGGGATGCTCATTAGCGTCAGTCATTAGAGTGCGGCTCCAGGGCGGGGCAGAAGAGGAGGAGGCCGGAGACATCGCAGGGAGGTAAGTACACTGTATATTATGTTTATTGTACTTTGTTTTGATGTTTATGTCTGTTGTATTAATGTAAAGTGTTTTTTTTCAACAGGGGCTGCGCCGGAGAATAAAAGAAGAAGGACCGGGACATGCTGGAAAGGTGAGTAGAATTATTAGAATGTTTATAATGTTTATTTATTTTCTGTAAATTTGTTGTACTCATATTTTTTTTTATTTTCCCTAGGTTGCTGATCTGAAGTGACATCTGCAAAGGTAAGTGCTCTTAGTTATTTTATTTTAGCTTAGAATTAGATTCTTTTATATAGAGATAGCATTTATTGTATGTTAGTTAGGGGGATGTATTTTATATAGATAGAATGTATTGTATATTACATTGGGGGATGTATTTTATATAGATAACATGTATTGTATATTAGATTGTGGTATTTATTTTAGATAGATAGGATGTATTGTCTCTTAGATAGATTAGGGGATGTATATTAGATAGATAGGATGTATTTAAATATATAGTATTTATTGTATATTAGATAGATTGGGGGATGGATATTCGATAGACAGGATGTATTGTATATTAGATAAAGGTGTATTGTATTGTATTTCATTTTATTTGTATTGCATGTATTCTATGTATTTCCTTTTCAGGTGTGTAATTGATTTATTTTTCTGTAGTGGGGGGGGGGGTGTAATGTATTTTTTTATTTTCTGTAATGTTCCTCTTTTTATTTTTTGGGACCTAGGCTTTTTTATTTGATGTAATGTAGATTTTTTTATTTTTGGTGACTTCATTTTTTTTATTTTCTGTAATTAGAGTGTTGGGGGTAGGTAGGTAGTGTAGGTAGGTAGTGTAGGTGTTATTAGGTTAGTGTAGAGGGTGTTTAGTTGATATTTAAAGATTTATTGGGGGGGTATAGTGCAGTGTAGTGTATATACTTAGTGTAATGATGGTCCTTGAGGACCGTCATGGCACTTATGTGGTTAATGTTTGGTTGTAACAGGCCCATAAGGGTCATAATATACCCTTATGGAACTGATGGGGTTAAATAGAGGCTTATGAGGGTCTCTATTGACCCCCATGAGTGACAGGGTAAATTAAGTGCTTATGGGGGTCTGTATAGACCCCCATGAGTGACAGGGTTAATTAAGGGTTTATGGGGGTCTCTATTGACCACCATGAGTGACAGGGTTAATTATGGGTTTATGGGGGGTCTGTATTGACCCCCATGAGTGACAGGGTTAATTATATGTATTATGGGGGTCTGTATTGACGCCCATGAGTGACCGGATTAATTAGGCGTTTATGGGTGTCTGCATTGACCCCCATGAGTGTGGGGGTTAATTATATGTATATGGGGGTCTGTATTGATCCCGATGAGTGACAGGGTTAATTAGGGGTTTATGGGCGTCTGTATTGCCCTCCATCAGTGACAGGGTTAATTAAGGGCTTTTGGTGGTTTTGATTGACCCCCATGAGTGACAGGGTTTTTTAGGGGTTGATGGGGCTCTGTATAGAGCCCCATGCGGGATAGTTTTTTTTTTTTTATTACGGGTCCTTTAAGGACCTTTACCGTCTTTTAAGGACCCGTAAGGCAGGAATTTTGAATTTTCATTGCAGCGGGGGTCACTATCGCGTGCAATCGGGATGCCCACTGCGAGGGTTAATGTGGGTTTCCGAGATTATCTCGGATCCAGTGGGGTTAATGCAGGTTTCCGAGCTTATCTCTGATCCCTTCAAGGGTAAATTAAGGATTGACCCCCATGAGTGACAGGGTTATTTAGGGGTTGATGGGGCTCTGTATAGAGCCCCATGAGTGATAGGGTTATTATTTTTTAACATTACGGGTCCTTTAAGGACCTTTACAGTCCTTTAAGGACCCGTAAGGCGGGAGTTTTGAATTTTGCAGCAGGGTTAATATGGGGTTAATGCCAGTTTCCGAGCTTATCTCGGATCCCTTCTTGGGCAAGTTGTACGTGGCTGGGCGGTCATTGGTCGTGGAGCCTCGTTTTCATTTTTTTTGGGTGCCATTTTTTTCCTTGCTTAGCCATTTTTCAAGTGCTGAAACTGTGGAATTTGGGGTTAAATTCGTGTGTAACCTCACTTCCAGATGTCCTGGCTGTCCCCCCGTGCCATGGGTGAGTGTTTTTTTTTGGTCATTATTGGGTTTATTAGTGTGTTTTTAGTGTTTTTGTGTTTGCGCGGTTCGGGGGGTTAGTGCAGTGTTCTTGTGAGACACAGGAGAGGGAGAAGGAGGAGGGGAAGGAGAGGACTAAGTGCTGTGAGTTAACGGTTTTGTGGGGTGGTTTGGGTCGCCGTAGGGGTGGTGTTGTTTCAAAGTCATGCGCCGTAAAGCCTCCACCTTCCGCAAATGCGGCTCGCAAGGCGTGACGATGTCTCGCAGTTTGACAACTATTATATGTGATATCACTCTATAAATCACTGCAGACCCCTTTAATTGGAAGCAACAGCAGACTAATCTACATATGTTTGCTTCATTTTGTTGAGTGCTGTCTGCTTAAGGTTGACTACTCCCTTTGCTAAGATAATCTCTTAAAAGAACTCTACATTCTTTAAAAGACCACAAGTGTCCATATATGTGCTCTGCACCATTAGATAGAGAGTAAAAAAGCATGTGGAAAAAGTTTTTTAATTTTCAAAATTGATTCAGAATTCCTAGAGTTATGATTAATATGTCAGGCTATTTCCCGGTGTTGCTTTTGCCTGAATAAGTAATGAGCTCTGTTCTGTATGTGGAACATGATAAATATTAATTAGAATCAGGTGTAGAAGCATTGAATCGTGTTAAGTGATTTGTAACTACTTAGAACTACTCTAGCATATTAAATAACATCTGAGCAGGTGGCCTACTAGCTAAAGGTACAGAAAGTACTAGGTTCAATTCACACTAAAGACATTTTTTCTTTACTGTTTTAAAATCAGAAATATGATATGTTCTTTAGGTTATATAATAAAACATATATCAATATGAGGCAACTGTGAGGAATTAGTTAATATAAAATACAATTATTTGAATAATTCTAGTTATTTAAAAACATATATACATATAATATTCTCCCTCTCTCTCTTATATATTTTGCTTCTGGTAGGTAGTGTGTTTATTTGCTGTGTGCAGTGATTTGGTACAGGTGAGTAGTCAGAATCTCATTTAAACAGGGGAAGAGGCAAGCTTGTGAGCTTGCGAACAGCTCTGTGTCAAGTGCAGTTCTAGTATAAGTGTAGGAGTTTAAATAAAAGGAGGGAGTTTAAAGACAAGAGGGCAAATTTATAGTGCAGAAAAGGTAAGAAAATAAAGTGTTTTTTTTGTTTTTATAAAGCTTTACGCAAATATATTGTTTTATTAATTGTTATTTATTTTTCAGTCAGTCTAGTGGCAACCTTACTCAGTGTACATCCTGTCATATGTATGCACTACTGGAGCAGATGACCCAGGGTCCATAGCTCTGTGACATGTGTGAGCATCTTGCCTCTCTGGAAGTTAAACAAAAAACAAAGTTAGAGGTGCTCAATTTGAGAACAAACTAATCTTAATAGGTTAGTTCTATGGACATGATAACCCACCGTTTGAGCAACCTCTTTTAGCTCACTTGTGCCCTTCACAGTGAGAAATATCCTGTAGTATATCAGTCTGGTCCCACTCACTAGAGTGACCCAGCCCTGAAATACCAGGCAATTCTACCCTAAACAGGAGAAACAGCAAACCCCAGACGTATGTTTCGCCTTCATTGAGACTTGTCAGTGAAATGTAGCTGAACTCCCCAAGGCACAGTGAAGCTCTGGAAGCTCAAATTGGAGACCTGGAGAAGAGAATTATAGCACTTACTGATATTGCTTCACTGGAAAGGGAGTTGGTGCTCACTGAGCACAGTTAAGCTGGGCCTACCATAAAGGGTGGGCAATGGGGCTAGTGAGGATGTCCAGGAAGGTAGCTGGGTTACAGTTACAAGGGGAAGCAGGGGGGTCAGTAGGAAGAGACAGGCCAGTTCTGAGAGTGCAAACACCAATAGAATTGCCAGATTGAGTGACACTGTTGGGGATGTCCATTCAGGAATGGTAATGCCAGATAGAGCTGTTCCCTCTAACAGCCGGAAGAACCGTTCTACTGGAGGAGAGGGAGGGCAGAATAGGCAGAGCAACAGACAGGTTTTAGTGGTAGGGGACTCTATTATTAGGAAGGTAGATAGGCTGATTTGTCACCCAGATCCCAGTAATCGAACAGTTTGCTGTCTCCCGGGTGCTCAAATTCAGCATGTTGTGGATCAGGAAGATAAATGATTTGGTGGGGCTTGAAATGAACCGGCGTCTTGATACATATCGGTACCAATGACAAAGTTAGTGGAAGATGGAGTGTCTAAATGAATGATTTTAGAGAACTAGGGAATAAGCTTAAGGCAAGGACCTCTAAGGTAGTATTTTCTGAGATATTACCTGTGCAACGTGCGAGTCCAGGGAGACAGAAAAGGCTTAGGGGGTTAATTTGTGGCTAAAAATGTGGTGCACTAAGGAGGGGTTTGGGTTTTTAGAGCACTGGGCTAATACAATTATTGTTACAGATTGGAAATGCAACTAAGCAGATTTTAAAAGTCTAAGGGCAGCAATACAAAGTATAGATTGGGAGAAAGAACTGATGGGTAAAAAAAATTAACAAAAATGGACAACATTTAGATCCTTACTAAATATACATACTTATTACCATCCAATGCTAAACAATGATTTAAAGATCAAGAAACGGAGTAAAAAACAGGAATTTCTATCATACAGGGGGGACCGCGACTGCCTTACATAAGTACAAGGAAGGCTAAAATAGAAAATGAAAAATTAGTTGCAAAAGAGAGTAAGACTAATCCTAAAATATTGTTTAGATATATTAATTTGAATAAGGCCAGGAAGGAAGCTATAGGAACATTACAATGTAAAACAGGCCATCTGATAATTAAAAGGAAAAGGCAGATGAGCTAAATAGTTTTTTTGTCTTTGATATACACAAGGGAGGTACCAGTGGTTGGGACACAACAACATAATGGGGCTACACTACCTTCACCAAATAATTGGTTAATGCAGGAAGAAATCCAAAAGAGGTTGGAAAAAATAAATATTAATAAAGACCCAGGTCCTAATGGAATACTTCCAAGGGTACTGAGGGAACTGGGTTCTGTAATAGTCAAACCGTTATATTTTTTTTTTCAAGATTCACTCAACACAGGGTCGCTACCAGATGACTGGAGAAAAGCTGAGGTGATACTTATATTTAAGAAGAGAGTAAGAGAAAATCTGGAAAATTATAGACCTGTGAGCCTCACTTCTGTAGTGGGAAAGCTTTTAGACTGGTTAATAAGGGATAATATACAAGAATACTGTATGTCTATTTGAACAGGATTATAAGTAGGAGTCAATATGGATTTATGATGGATAGGTCATGTCAAACAAATCAAATTAGTTTCTATGAGGAGGTTAGTAGGAACTTGGATCAAGACAACTCAGTGGATATAGTCGTGTTGGATTTTCAAAGGCTTTCGATACAGTGCCACATGGGAGACTATTGTGTAAACTAAAACATACAGGAATTTCCGTAAATATCATGGATCGAGAGCTGGCTAAAAGATGGGAAGTAAAGGGCTGTGGTAAATGGAAAATACTCTGATTGGACTATTGTGGTAAGTAGTGTTCCTAAGGCTTTAGTATTAGGTCCTCTCCTTTTTAATATATTTATTAATGACTTAGAAGTGGTACTTTAAAATAGTGTCTCCATTTTTGCTGATGACACTCAGTTGAGCAAGTTAATTAAATCAGATAATGATGTACTTTCCCTACAAAGTTATTTGCATAAATTAGAGGAATTGGCATCAAAATGGCATATGAGATTTAATACAAATAAATGTAAAGTTATGCATCTGGGAAGGAAAAATAACCATACAATTCATAATCATAATGGAGCAAATCTAGGGGCATCTGATATTGAAAGGGATTTTGGAGTACTTGTGAACAACCACCTAGGTAACAGAGCTCAATGCCAAGCAGCAGCTTCAAAGTCAAGTAAAATATTAGAATGTATTAAGAAGGGTATAGAAGCAAGGGAAGCAGATATAATTCTGCCACTATACAAATCATTAGTACACCCTCATTTGGAATAGGGAGTCAAATTTTGGGCATCACTTCATAGACCTGGAAAAATTATAGAGAAAGGCAACAAAACTAATAACGGGATACGTTATGAAGAAAGATTAACCAAATTAAGCTTATTTTCTCTAGAAAAAATGCGCCTAAGAGGAGATATGATTATTTTATATAAATACACTCAGGGTCAGTATAAAGCTTTGTCAAGTGAGCTTTTTGTGTCAACAGGTTTTCGACTGACAAGAGGACATCCTTTGAGGTTAGAAGTAAAAAGATTCCACCTCAAAGAAAAAAAGTGTTCTTCACAGTAAGGGTGGTTAATCTGTTGAATTCTCTACCAAAGGAGGTGGTGACAGCAGATTTGATAGATACATTTAAAAAGGGAGTCAATATTTTTTTTATTAAAAAGCCCATTCAGTGTTATCCTGGTTAATTAGAGAGAGAATATTGATCCAGGGAGGAATCCAATTGCCAGTATCTGGTGTCAGAAAGGATTTTTTTTCCCTTTTGAGACGATTGGCTATGTTTCGCTTGGGTTAATGTTTCTGTTTGCCTTCCTCTGGATCAATTAACAACTAATCTGCATATTGCAGATCAAAGGAAATCTTAAAAGGTTTAACTTGATGGACTAAAAGTATTTTTTCAACCTCAATTACTATGTAACTATGTAACTAGGTAATATATATATACATTTTAAATAAATAGTTCACATAATTATTAAAATAATTGTTTTATTGTTTAATATATATATATATATATATATATATATATATATATATATATATATATATAGTTCAAATTATGAAATCAGTTTAACTTTTAAACTTACTTTTTAAAGCAGAAGGTATAGTGGTTTCATAAAATGGTTTTGTTAGTAAACCATTGGTCCTAAATCCATGTCTTCCACACTGGCCTATATTTTTTAACACACATATGATTGATATATATATATATAAATATATAAGTACATTAGATAAACAAACAAAAAACAAGTGGAAGGCAGGGGAAAAAAACTTAAAAGCAAGCTACTTACCACTGCACCACCAGACTCTGCTCCTAAATGTGGTGTAAATCTATAATACAATGTGTAACATTTACAGACTCCAGCCTTATTATTTATGCAGTTTATTGGGGCTGCTTCAATGACTAAACTAAAGTGACAATATATAAGTAATTTAGTGGTCAATAATGTGAAAACATTTTCCACATGATTTCCCACCCTCTAACTAATGGTAAAGAGCACGTAGGGCGACTTTTGTGGTACTTTAAGGTAAAATATATCTATCCAATTCTCTGTTATTTTGGAGAAAACAATCCAGGTTTTAAAGGACCACTGTATGATGAACAAAAAAATATGTTTGAAAATGTTGAGTCTGACTAAGCACTTAAAGGAAATGTCAAAAAGCTACTTCTTAAAATGTATTTCTTTTATTTTCTTCTGGCAGTACCTGGAGGCATCCATTATACTTTGAAGAAGGTTGTATTCTAGAGTTCAAGGCTTGCATTTATAAAAGCAAGCAGCCCACTTCTAAGAATTTACAGGAAATGGAGTAGATGTCAATTTCTAGAACATTCTATTACTGAACAAATCCATCTTTCTGAATGTTTATATAAACACAGATTTTTTTTTCCAGAGAAAGTAAATTAAATTTGGTTCCTTTTTGATCAATTTCCCTTTTAAATATATACTGTGGTCATAGGATCCCAGGTGGTCCAGTGGTTAGCAACTCAGTGCTTTTACCATTGCGATCTGGGTTCAATTCCAGTCAGGGAACCAAGAAGTTACACCCCCCTGAACCCATGCTGGGTTGGGCCTGTTCAGTACTTGGATGAGAGACCATCTAGGAATACCAGGATGCTGTGTGCCACTATGTGCCTGAAGGAGGAACTGGCAGCCCATCCCAGTATCTCTGCCATGAATACCAAGTGGATCAGCACGGTGTGTTGCGGTCCATGTGCTTACAGAGAGTCAGACACAATTGAAAGATGAAAACATACTGTGGTCAATAATACAATTACTATTAAAATACTTACTGTTAAATATCAGCTTCTAGGCCTCCAGTTAAGCTGCTTGTCTCCACCCTCTTTGAAGTCATCAACAAGTCCAGGACTTTGGATGCAGCCTTGACTTGGAGGCAGTGCTAAATGGTATGGTTAAAGCCTGCGCTCTTCATTGAGTTTCTGTGGTAAAGAAGTTTTTCTTTTCTTATCAGATCTGACAGGGATCAATGCCTACTTAAAAATCCACCTACTCTGGTTATGGCATTAAAATGTTACTTTGATTTCTACAATAATAGATATGACCATAATACATAGCTAATTGCTTTAGCATATCCAGGGTGCTGACCAAACCATTGGACATTTTGTATCACCCTCATCCTCACTTTTTTCCTCCTCTCATATGGGGGATACATATAGCCCTATTAAATTCCCTCAATGGTGAAAACAGTAGCCCATATGTAGGCCGCAAGCCTTGCAGCTATTAAATTGGCCCTGTAAAGCAACCCGCCAATGACTTGCGGGTTAAGGGCGAGAAAAGACTACGTGAACATTTGAACATGCGCGATCTTTCAAGCCCGTAACCCGGAAATGGAGTCAAGAAACCAACGGATACTAGAGAGGATCCGCTAGGGGGGAAAAGTCCTATCCGTAGCACTGTAAATGCAAATATACACACACTACTGTACTCATAATAAAAGGGAAAGTGATGTTAGTATTGGAATGAATATATACATTTGCAAGCTTGCCAATCTGCAATATAAAATACTTTAGTTACAGTTTAATTTCTGTGTTATATCGGTTCCGGCAATCAATGTGTTAATACATATAATGGAACTCGCATGGACTAGAATATCATATTCACAGCTTTATCAATATTGCATTATTTCTGGAATGTGGGTCCGATCGAAACTCGTAATTGAAGACTTTGAAATCCAACCTCAATGTTTCAGTGATGTAATGATGATGATCTCTGTTGCCATTGGCTCCATCTAAACCCGTAACTACAGGTTTGACAAAAGGTTTACGGGTTTGCGTCCCAAGCCCGTAACTCGTGTTATGGTCTAATTTAATAGCTCTGTAACGCAGTCGAATTTCAAGCCCGCAGCCCTTGCAGGCTTGCCGATGCCGCTACAGGCTTACAAATTTAATAGGGCTGTGAGCCTCTCAAGTGCATAAAATGAGTTGAGAAGGGCTGGGATTTTAAATTTTCCTCATAAGAAATATAACATAGTAAATACAGGAGATGGTTTGTAAATTCCCCTATAGATCTCTCCGGAGCAGTGATCTCATCTATTTTTATATATTTATCATCGTTTTTGTTATTGGAATATGTATATACTATACCCTTTATGATTTTTAACATTCCAGAAAACAATACACAAATAAAGAATATAAATAAGATAATTTTCTTGTCATAACATATTTTTCTCATATACTTATTTTATTGTTTACATTTTGTTATTATTCAATGTTAAAATACATGAACATTGGTGAATACTACTAATAGCGTTTTTATTTCTGTCATTAGATATGTTACTATATTTCCTTATTCTCTTTGAGCAATACATCAGTCTTGTACACAGTTAGATTGACTATTCAAGCTGTATTCCAATTTACGTGTATGGGCTTTATGGTTGGAACAGCTACATCAAACACTTTATGGGGCTTGGCAATACGTTGTGCTTAAGAAAAGAGTTAGAGCCCTATTCATTTGCAAGGCCGCAGCTCGATTGGAGTAGGCTGTATGTCTGCAAGTCGCAACTTATGGTGCTATTCAATTGGCAGGGCCCGCAAGTCCAGTGCACATCACAAACCATGTTATCGAAAGTAGCATTTGCAAGCTTGAACATGATCGCTGACGCAAGGCCGTAACTCATGGTTAGAAACAGCCAATGGAATTGTGACTCGTGGTTCAAGCCCGTAGGACTTTGAAATCCAACCTCCCTTTTTCATTGAAGTCCTAAGGGCTGGAATTATGAGTTATGATTGGACCCACATTTTAAATATAATGCAATATTGATAAAGCCGTAAATATGATATTCTTTTACATGTGAGGTCCATTATATGTATTAAGACATTGCTTGCCGGGCTCTATATAACACAGAAATTAAAGATGAAATCAAGTAATTTTTGGGGCCGATTTGTGAGCTTGAGAATGTTGTGCTATTAATTCTAAGACCTAACATCACTTTCACTTTTAATAAAAGTACAGTATTGATTTTTCATTTGCTTTTAAAGTGCTCCGAACATGTCATTAAGCCCTTTGCAAAACCTCCTTGGTAACAGTAACTTGTGGTTCGACTTTTGCCATTTGCGGGCTTGACGGAGTGGTTAGCGAGGAAGAATCAAAGCAATTAAATAGCAATTTGCGATTTTTAGTGTTCGCAACTCTTGCAGCCATGAAAGATCATAGGCTTGGAGGGACATTAACTTGCGATTTGAACCATCACAGTGAATTGGAGGCAGTAGCCCATAACTCGATCTGAGCCCGCAAAAAGACTCCAATTGAAGAGCAAAATAACTTGCGGGCTTCATTTCCGAGCCAGAATCTTCCGAAATTGAATGAGGCTTTATGATTTCAAAATATTATCCTATTCTTGAACGGATTCTGGGCCCCTATTCAATTGCAAACCCCCAGTTTACATTATACCGGCCGTAAGTTTGCAGGCTTGAAATTTGCAACAGTTAAGGAACAATTCAATTGATCAAGCCAGCAGCTACCTAGCCGAAAGCCAAAACCGTAATCCATGTAATCATAAGTAGCATTTCAGAGCATGATCATGATCAGAGGAATTGTAGCAACTGAATAGCGATTTGCGATAGTAATACTTGACAGATGAAAAGCTTACAGTACCTGGTCGGTGTTACGATTTTGGCAACTGCTGGGATTTTCATCCTGTAACCCGCAGATCTTTTGCAGGTAGCTAAAAGATGCCAATTCAATAGCAAATTATTTTACGGACTACATTACGGATTCCAGTAACTTACAATTGCTCAAAATGAATAGGGGTCCTGGCAGTGGCATAGCTAGAGCTTTTGCCGCCGGGGCTACCCCTGAATTTGGCACCACCCCACAAACTCAGGGGCAGCCGCGGGTGGGAAAAACACAGACTTACACACAAACTTAGACACTCACAGACTTACACACACTCACAAACACCCACTAACAGACTTACACACCCACTCACAGACACACGCAAGACACACACACTCACAGACACCCACTCATAGACTTACACACCCACTCACAGACACACACATACTCACAACCTTACACACCTACTCACAGACACACACACTCACAAACTTACACACCCACTCACAGACACACACTCACAGACTTACAAACCCACTCACATACTTACACATCCACTCACAGACTTACATACCTACTCTCTCACACACACACTTACAGACACACACTCACAGACACCCACTCACAGACACCCACTTGCAGACTTACACACCCTCTCACAGACACACACTCAGACACACACTCAAAGACACACAAACACACTCACAGACGCTCACTCACATCCGCTGCAACTGATCGGCGTTCTTGCCGCAGTTGATGCCACCCCCAAGGTGGTTACGCCCAGGGCGGCCCGTCCCCATCGCCCCTCCCTTCCCTCGTCAGAGGGCCCTGGTCTTTTAGATGGCTCTTTTACATGAAGGTATGTTTATTTCTCATTTAGAGATTTTGATTCAATTGCAAGGCCGAATGTCTGCAGGCCTGGTGCGGGCTTGAATGCTGCTACAATTAGGGAGCGATTGAACTGAACAAGCCGGCAAGTTACTGGCCAAAAGCCGAAACCGAAAACCATGCACTCATATATAGCATTTCAGGGCATGAACATGATCAATTAAGCAAGGCTGTAACTACCCACTGAGAAACAGCCAATAGAAATTGAGACCATCATCATTACAGCAGTATAAGATGGAGGTTACATGTCAATCAATTAACTCCTTGATTACCGAGATCGATATAACTCCGCAATGAATCATAAAAATAAATTATTTTTTTATTGCCGATTTGTAAAGTCAATAGTTATATTTAAGTATTTATTTAAATTTACATTCCAAATATTTGCTAGAAATATAGAGCCTCATGCATTTACAGTGCTACGGATAGGACTTTAACCCCCTAGCGGGTCCTCTCTAGTACTTGTTGGCTTTTTGCCTCTATTTGCGGGTTACGAGCTTGAACGCCAGTGAATTTGTTGCAATTTAATTGGAACTAACATTTACGGGCTTGATAGAACAAAGGATTTGCAGCCGTGGAGTACAATTTTCAAAATCACATAGGGTTTTATCGCCCTTACCCCGCAAGTCATTGGTGGGTTGCTTTACAAGGCCAATTTAATAGACGTAAGTCTTACGGGCTACGGTTTTACACCTTCAGGGAATTTAATAGGGCTATATGCTAATTTATCATGCACCTGTGCCAGTCCTGTCAAGTTCCTTCTTTTTGTATTCGACAGCCATTTCCATGACCACCTTGCTGTGCCATTTTCCTGACTGTCTGTTCCATAAATTCTAACACTGTACAAACGCACATATATAGTTGTTAGTGTGCATCACATTGCAATGTTGGTCACGCAGTTGCGACCTCGCGAAGGCCCCCAGGGATCGCAACACCCCCAGTACACTGTGTCTCCTTCACCCTTATCTTCTCTTTCCCCCCTTATCATCCTCCTCCTCCCTTTCCTCCTCTCCAATTACCTCCCTATCCCCTGCGATGAGCTCCTGCTATTATCTCTCCCCTGCAGCGCATGGGAGGACATCGGAGGACACTGGGAGGAAGGGGGGAAAGAGACACGGGGAAGCAGGGGGGAAAAGAGACACAGGGGAGGGGGAAAGAGACACAGGGGAGGGAGAGGGGGAAAGAGACACAGGGGAGGGGGAAGAGACACAGGGGAGGGAGAGGGGGGAAAGACACAGTGGAGGGACGGGGGGAAGACACACAGGGGAGGGGAGAACAGACACAAGGGAGGGAGAGGGGGGAGACACAGGGGGATGAGAGGGGGGAAGAGAGACAGGGGAGGGATGGAGAAAGAGACACAGGAGAGGGGGAAGAGACACAGTGAAGGAAGAGGGGGTAACAACACAGGGGACAGGGGAAAGGAGACACATGGGAGGGAGAGGAGGGGGGAAAGGAGACACAATGAAGGGAGAGGAGGGAGGAAAGAAGACACCATGGAGGGAGAGGAGCGGTGAAGGAGACACAAGGGATGGAGAGGAGGGGGGAAATGAGACACAATGGAGGAAGTAGACATGAGGAGAGACTCACAAAGCGTGCCAAAGGCACGCATTGCGAGCCCCGCGCTGAGCACCGAAGGTTGGCAAACAGCATTGCCAGGCTTAACATTTTATTCCAGTCATTGTAAATTTGCTGTCCCCTCAAAATAACTAAACACACAGTCATTAATGTCTAAATCGTTGATAACAAAAATGTGTACACCAAATTGGGCCCAAAGTGTTATTATTTTTGGCCACCATTATTTTGCAGCACTGCTTTAACCCTCATGGGCATGGAGTTCAATAGAGCTTCACAAGTTTCCTCTGGATTCGTCTTCCACTCCTCCATGATGACATCATGGAGCTGGTGGATGTTAGAGACCTTGCACTCCCCCACCTTCCTTTTGAGGATGCCTCACAGATGCTCAATAGGGTTAAGGTCTGGAGACATGCTTGGCCAGTCCATCACCTTTGCCTTCAGCTTCTTTAGCAAGGCAGTGGTTGTCTTGGAGGTGTGTTTGGGGTCGTTATCATGTGGGAATACTGCCCGGCGGCCCATTCATGGTTTCCTGAATGAACTGTAGCTGCCGATGCAGGCCCAGACCAGGACACTTCCACCACCATGCTTGACTGTAGGCAAGACACACTTGTCTTTGTACTCCTCACCTGGTTGCTGTCACACATGCTTGACACCATCTGAACCAAATAAGTTTATTTTGGTCTCATCAGACCACAGGACATGGTTCCAGTAATCCATGTCCTTAGTCTGGTTTTCTTCAGCAAACTGTTTGCGACTTTCTTGTGCATCATCTTTAGAAGAGGCTTCCTTCTGGCATGACAGCCATGCAGACCAATTTGATGCAGTGTGCAGTGTATGGTCTGAGCACTGAAAGGCTGACCCCCCCCACCCCTTTAACCTCTGCAGCAATGCTGGCAGCACTCATACGTCTTTTCCCAAAGACAACCTCTGGATATGACGCTGAGCATGTGCACTCAACTTCTTTGGTCGACCATGGCAAGGCCTGTTCTGAGTGTAACCGGTCCTGTGAAACTGCTGTATGGCCTTGTCCACCGTGCTGAAGCTCAGTTTCAGGGTCTTGGCAATCTTCTTATACCCTAGGCCATCTTTATGTAGAGCAACAATTCTTTTTTTCAGATCCTCAGAGAGTTCTTTGCCATGCGGCGCCATGTTGAACTTCCAGTATGAGAGATTGTGAGAGCGATAACAACAAATTTAACACACCAGCTCCCCATTCACACCTGATACCTTGTAACACTAACGAGTCACATGACACCGGGGAGGGTAAGTGGCTAATTTGGCCCAATTTGGACATTTCCTCTTAGGGGTGTACTAACTTTTGTTGCCAACGGTTTAGACATTAATGGCTGTGTGTTGAGTTATTTTGAGGGGAGAGAAAATGTATACTGTTATACAGGCTGTATGCTTACTACTTTACATTGTAGGAGAGTCTCATTTCTTCAGTGTTGTCACATGAAAATATAATAAACTATTTACAAAAATGTGAGGGGTGTACTTAAATGACAGTAAAAGCAACTGTTTTAACAAAGAAACTTGGATATTATTTGTTTTTACAAAAGTCCTCAACCCCCTCATCCTCCTCAACCTCACCCCCCTCCTCAACCTCAACCCCCCTCCTCAACCTCCCTCCTCATCCTCAACCTCCCTCCTTATCCTCAACCCCCCATCCTCAACCCCCCTCCTCATCCTCAACCTCCCTCCTCATCCTTCCTCCCCCTCCTCAACCTAAAACCCCGCCTCAACCCCCCCATCCTCAACCCCCCTCCATAACCTTAACCCTCCAGAACCTCCCTCCATAACCATAACCCTCCAGAACTTTGAAGCAAAATAAGGGTAGCTCAGAACTTTTTTTTATCAATATTATTAACATAAGTTAAATAACTTAAATGACAGTAAAAGCAACTGTTTTAACAAAGAAACTTGGATATTATTTGTTTTTACAAAAGTTTACTCAGAAATCGCTGCTCCTCCTCAAGCCCCTCCTTAACCCCCCCATCCTCAACCCCCCTCCTCAACCTCCCTCCTCATCCTCAACCTCCCTCCTCATCCTCAACCCCCTCCTCACCCTCCCTCCTCAAACCCCCTCCTCAACCCCCCATCCTCATCCTCCTTCCTCAACCTCCCTATCCTCAACCACCCTCCTCAACCTCAACCCCCCTCCTCAACCTCCCTCATCATCCTCCACCCCCCATCCTTAACCCCCTCCTCAACCCCCCTCCTCAACCCCCCTCCTCAACCTCCCTCCTCATCCTCAACCCTTTCCACATCCTCCCTCCTCAACCCCCTCCTCAACCTCCCTCCTCAAACCCCCTCCTCAACCCCCCCATCCTAATCCTCCTTCCTCAACCCCCCTATCCTCAACCCCCTCCTCAACCCCCCTCCTCAACCTCAACCCCCCTCCTCAATCTCCCTCCTCATCCTCAACCTCCCTCCTCATCCTCAACCCCCATCCTCAACCCCCCTCCTCATCCTCAACCTCCCTCCTCATCCTTCCTCCCCCTCCTCAACCTAAAACCCCCACCTCAACCCCCCCATCCTCAACCCCCCTCCATAACCTCCCTCCTCATCCTCAACCTCCCTCTTCTTTCTCAACCCCCTTCCTCATCCTCCCTCCTCAACCTCCCTCCTCAAACCCCCTCCTCAACCCCCCATCCTCATCCTCCCTCCTCAAACCCCCTCCTCAACCCCCCATCCTCATCCTCCTTCCTCAACCCCCCTATCCTCAACCCCAACCCCCCTCCTCAACCTCAACACCCCTCCTCAACCTCCCTCCTCATCCTTAACCTCTCTCCTCATCCTCAACCTCCCTCCTCATCCTCAACCCCCTCATCCTCAACCCCCCTCCTCAAACCCCCTTCTCATCCTCAACCCCCCTCCTCAACCTAAACCCCCCTCCTCAAACTAAACCCCCCTCCTCAACTTAAACCCCCCTAAATACCTTCCCCTCTCCCTTTCCCCTCACTTACCTGCTTCTGCTCCGGCTTCCGCTCCTTCTTGACCCAGCACGCATGTGACGTCACATGCGCGCCAAACCATTAGCATATACCGGGTGCCTGTACCCGGTATATGCTAATGGCATGGCTTGCATGTGACGTCACGCCATTAGCATATACCGGGTGCCGGCACCCGGTATATGCTAATGGCGTGGCGAGCATGTGACGTCACATGAGCGCCGGGTCAAGAAAGAGCGGAGGCTGGAGAAGAAGCAGGTAAGTGAGGGTAAAGGGAGTGGGGGAGGTATTTAGGGGAGTTTAGGTTGAAGAGGGGCGTTTAGGTTGAGGAGGGGGTTTAGGTTGAGGAGGGGGGTTGAAGAGGGAGGACGAGGAGGGAGGATGAGGAGGGAGGTTGAGGATGGGGTTGAGGATGGGGGTTGAGGAGCGGGGTTGAGGATGGGGGGTTGAGGATGGGGGGGTTGAGGATGAGGAGGGAGGTTGAGGATGAGGAGGGAGATTGAGGAGAGGGGTTGAGGTTGAGGAGGGGGGTTGAGGCGTCACATAATTAGCATATACCGGGTGGCGGCATGTGCCGGAGCAGAAGCAGGTAAGTGAGGGGAAAGGGAGAGGGGGAGGTATTTAGGGGGGTTTAGGTTGAGGAGGGGGGTTTAGGTTGAGGAGGGGGGTTTAGAATGAGGAGGGTGGTTTAGAATGAGGAGGGGGGTTGAGGATGAGGAGGGGGAGGGAAAGACACGTCGTATAAAACGCACATCGGCGTATAACACGCACACATCATTTGCCCCCTATTTTCAGGGAGAAAAAGTGTTATACGCCGATAAATACGGTATATATATATAAGGTTTTGCTTCTGAGAAAAAAAACCCTGTTTAGTTCTTTGTGCAAGCAACTCCAGCCAATCCCATAGTAAGATAGATTTGTACTAGAAACAGATGGATTTATCATCAGAATTAATATTACATCCTAAGAATAATATAATGTTATAGTTTCCGGTAGAGGCTGTTATTGTTTTGTTAGCTAGAACATTTCCTTGTCTGCTTCCCATTTAAAATGAAGTATAGATTCCAATTAATCCCATTATTCTGATTGTGCTTTTGTTTAAATAATTAATCAATCAATTTATATGATGATGTTTTATATATTATTAATGCTTCCTCCAATTATTGTTTTTTTTTTTTACTTTATGTATTTCTTTTACAGCAGCACAAAATTGGGGAAGAGCAGAGAGAGAACCACAGAGAGATGAAAAGTAGATACATTTCACCACTGAGGCCGCAGCAGCATTTAGCTTTGTTAGAAAAATGCTTGAAATGAATAGATTTTCCTCCAAGCAGCGCGGCACACAGTGGATTGCAGTAATTACGTGTGCCGGTTTTCTATTAAAGCCATTACTCACAGTGCTATATAAAACTAAACAAGGTAATACAAATAAGAAGCAGAACATAACATCTGTAAAACATTCACATTGATAGAGGAAAGACAAAGGGTCATTTTTATGAAATTTTTGTATTCCATTAAAGCGGAACCATTACATTGTCTGTACATTTCCATTATTGCATAAGGACATTGTTTCAGTTGGAACAACATATGCCAATTCTTTTTTTTAAATTATAAACATCTGTCGGGGTTGATTTAAATTTTTTGGGTTCTCTAAAAAGATAAAGAATGTGCTAAAGCCATAATACAGGAAATAGACAGTGTGCTAAGAAGCTGATTCCCCCCCCAAAAAAGATATAAAATGAATGGCGATAAAGCCTGTATCTCGCACGATACAGGCCGTATGTCTGGGGTTGTGCTGTGGGCTCCCATTCCTCTCTGATTCCGGCGCTATTCAGTTGAGCAAGGGTGCAAGTTACAGGCCGAACGCCGAAGCCATAAACCATGCACTTGTGCATAGCAGTTCAGCGCGGAACATGATCCATTAAGCAAGGCCGTAACCACCCATTATGAAACAGCCAATAGTAAATGAGACTGCCATCATTACGTCAGTAAAACATGGAGGTTACATGTCAATCATTTAGGTTCGTGGGTCCGATATGCGATGGGACTCGCAAACCCACAAAATAAAAAATTATAAAAATGAATGCCGATACTGTTCTAGTCCATATGGGTGGCCTGATATATATTAACTCATTGATTCCCGAGATCGATATAACCCAGAAATGACACATAAAAAAATATGATTTTTTATTGCTGATTTGTGAGCTTGAGACTGTTGTGCAATTAATTATAATGTCTTTCATTGCTTTCCCCATAATTTACAGTGCAGTATTGATTTGTTATTTGCATTTACAATGCTGCGGACAGGGGTTAAACCCCCTTGTGGGTCCTCTCTAGCACTGGTAGGATTTTCTTCTACATTTGTCATGTGTGGTTGTGAAACCATTTGCGGGCTTGGGGAATTGTAGCAATTGAATAGCGATTTGCGATTTTAGCAATCATAACTCTTGTGGCCGGGAAAGATCAAAGGCTTTGGGAGGCTGTAAGTTCCAGGTTTAGCCACTGCAAAGTTTTCAAGCCCATAACCCGTAAACCATTTGGAGCCTGCAAAAAGATGCCGATTGAATAGCAAATTAACTTATGGCCTCACGTATGGGCTACAATAATATATGCTTGCTCAATTGAATGAGGCTCAGGTAATATGTTTGGGCAAAAGGTCCGCCACAGTCTTGCAACATCTTTAGACGCTTGTACAGTATGCAACAATCTAATAACATTAAAGGCATATCTAAGTGTCCTGGATTTTGAATGCATCTGATAGAGTAGAATCAGTAGTGCATGTAAATATTTTTTGCATGAAAAAAATACCACAATAAACATTTACAAGCTAACCCTGATGTTTGCTAAATATTTTCATTTTGCAAACTGTAACTTTTGTTAGTTGACATCCTTAATAATCCCTGCTAAGATTAGCATACAATTCATTATTTGTTTTGGCCAATCAGGAGAAGGCAGAGGTTAGCTGAAACATTTGTATTAGACTTGGGGGCACCTGTGTTGCAAAGCAGCCTAGGATATGTAGTATCTCACTCTCCTTGTCCTCTGATTCAGTTGTGAGCTCAGACTCCATCCAACCATGTGATTTTACCCTGTAGCAGTTACTTCCTGTGGTATCTACCAGAAAGGTCAAACTCTGTACCTGGCTGCTCTCCTCTGTGTACTTGGTTATGTTAGCTCTCTGTGGGTGTGCAAAGCTGGATTTTACTTTCCATCCTATAACTCTGTAAGAACACTGAATTGATCTATATAACTTTTCTGATAATCACTGCCTGTTTCTTACCAAAGATTTGAAACCCAGTAAATATATACATTTAACAGCTATATAAACTATGAGCACAAAATCATTTTAGTTAAAATATTACATTTAGAAGACTTTGCTTGCATCATGGGAGCTTCTATCTAAAACTGCTAGTCTGAAATTTGAGGGGCAGAGGTATCTTACTGAATCTTGCCTTTTATTTAGCAATGTCAAGTGATAATTCATAGTAGCATAGCAACAAAGGCAAATGGCTGTCCCATTAAATAAAAAATGAATATAATAGAATAATATATTATAGGGTGTACATATTTATTTCAAATGTTGCCTTTTTATTAGGACAAGTTATTCACAAGAGATTATTATAAATATGACACTCCAGTTCAGTGTGAGACTTACTGCCATTTACTCAATTCACTCTATTCACAAAGATTTCTTATTGAGATGAGGAAAGTCATCTTATGTATAGAGAATTGCCTATTCTAATATTATGTTTTGGAAAACGTTTTGACATACTAGATCTTAATACATATGTACCATACGGTAACATAAGAATATACATTTTCTCCAAGAGCATTTTTATTATCTAGGCAAAAAATTAAGTGAATAAAATATAATTTTAAATATCAAAATTAGCTGATTTCTTCAGTCTCCAATCACAAATCAAACTGGTTTATCTTGTTTACTTTTTAAATTCTGTAACTCAAATTACAAATTGATCTAGCTTAAAAAACAATTTATCAGGGTTCACTTATACACAGTTATGGTACAAATGCTATCCGGATAAATATGGGTGCGCTTGCTTTGTAGAGCACTAAATGATTTATACTATGAGTAAAATAAAGGGATAATGAAAAGTTTTATGTTGTAGTCTAAAATTAAAATATATGTCACAATATGATTTTTACAAATGTTTTAAAAATTATTTAGTGGCATAAAGCTTACATGTAATGTACATTTGATGTGTTTTAATTCTGTTTGCACCTTCTCCTCTTTGTGTTATCTCTCCTGCTAATTGCTGGGCTTTGCACATGCTCAGATCTTCAGTGATGATCGTTCTTTCTTTCAGATTATACCAGCTAACTTCTAGACAAGGAGAATCTGAGCATGTGAGCACTTCCACTGATTTAAAGTGTTTTGTGTGGGGGACACAATACAGGAAGCCATACAAACCCCTTACACTACATGAAATCCTACAATGCATGGCCATTTCACTCCAATACATTATTTTACAATAGCAACCAAATGCTAAAATGTTTTATTTTTTAGTTTATAACACCCATTGTTTTGCATTTTGTGTGTCACTTTACAGCACTAAAGATTTAAACTGGTTTGAGCTTGTATGTATGAGCAATTCTATTTATGCTTTATGTTTCCTCCATCCGGAGCCATTTGTCACTAAATATTCTACAGGGCTTCTTGTGTCTCTATACAAAAAGACAATACAGTGGACTCTCATTAATCCAGAACTCAAGCAACCAGAACTCTCAAGCAACCAGAAAGAAACAAAATGAATACTGTACTTTAAAATAAAAATAACATTTTACAGGGCTCAACAAATGCCAGGAGCCAGGTTGTCATGCCACAAAATGCTTACAGGCACCTAGATTTCATCCACTGTACGTCTCTGCAATTCAGTTTTGCCTGGAAGCAGACAGGCACGAGTGACTGAGCCAGTGCAGTGTTGGCGTTATATTCTCCGGGTTCAGCACCGCACCCCCCAGCCGAACGTACCTGTGTGTAAGTGAGAAGTGAAAGCTGCTGCTGCTGCTAGAACAGCCCTCACTGACAAATATACTTAGCAGAGCATCCCATGTGCAGCTAATCTAGGCCTATTTTAATAGAGACTCTCAAGCAACCAGAAACTACATTTATCTGGCATCTACCAATCCCCATGGGTGTCGGATAATTGAGAGTCTACTGCATATTGCTAATACAAGAGACAGATAAGTCATCCATGGGTGTCTGATGTAATTAGACCAATAAATAAAACATACTTGAAAGTAATGCCAACCTAAAGTCTGTTTGATGAGAATGGGCAGACATGTGCAGTGATAAAACGGTTACAAGTCAGTAATATAAGTTCATGTTATGGTTTTTAACACATTTAAATAAAGAATTTGGCCATTAGTCACACTAACTCTTCATGGAAGCTTAGTGTAATTATTATACATTAAACTTACATTAAAAGTATAACTTACAGAAGGACTTGATTTAATTCTTCAGAGCTTGAAATCCTAACTACAAAGCCCAGTTAAAAATGACTTTTGCACTTTCTTGACCAGAACGTAATGAATTCTTTTTATTGACTGAGCCCGTGATAACAAGTTAATAGCTTTTACCATTTGGATTAATTTTACAAAAGTGCTTCACATTTTATTACTTTTATCAGAATACCTGTAGAGAGAACATTTATTCATCTATTAGAAATGCAACTAAAACTAATGTTCTCTTGAAGACAAAGACATAAGGTAAGATAATTATTAATTATACAAAAATCTACTTTACCATTAACATACACTTCATTTCTTAATATAGGAAACCTTTAACTTTATTGTAATTATAGCAAAGATAAGTCCATTATCAAAGATTATTGAACTAATTCTACTACACAACGCCTATGTATATTTATATATATACATACATATATAAAAATACCACCAAGAAAAAATTACAGACCAATAGGAATAATACATGGTAACTATATATATATATACTTACAATCCCAAAGATTATTACATTAACTTTCAAGCTGACCCAGAAACTTTTTAATGTGTCCTCTGACAAGATGGCATTGTTATTAGAAGTGTTACTTCATAAAATCTTGTAAAATGATAAGTCTCATACTTTTAGTACTTTAGTGTCATCCCCATTATAAGCTGTCAACCATTGAGGGCCAATTCAGAGATCAATACCATTATGTTGCTTGAAAATAACCATAATTACATCAGTGCCAATCAAAAGACTGGTTAACCATTTTGTAGAATCTTTCATTATGTTCTCTGAAGTAAGAATAAAGCTGTTCTAGAACCGTCCCATTTACTATGGGATGTGGACGTCCCTTGGACTCATGTAAACACCTTTCTCTTCCATCACTTCGAATGCAGTAAAATCCCTTGGTTTGATTAAAGTAAAAATTTGAAGACACAATTCTTGGTGGAAGGTTAAGAAATTTTTCAACCTTCTGCAATTCTCTAAGTGGGGTTTTGATCAAAGTATTACCATCCACTATATGGATTTGATCCAAATTAAAATATTTTAGCCATCTTTCCATATGTACATCATACAAGCTTCTCTGGATAGCTTTATATTTGGTATTAAGTGCGCCATTTTTAATAACTATGTTTTCAAACGGCTGCACAGGCTTGTGGCTTTCTAGTCTATTGTAGTATACTTGGGTATAATCAGATATAACTCTCTCAGTGGGGTCTCTCAGAATAAGTAGAAGTTTGATAGAGCTGTTCATGTCATGAATCCTTTCGGGTGCCTGTGGAGAGGTAAAGTAACCTGGTGTTTTCTCAATAGTAATTTGATTTTCATAGGAGAACGGCATAAGACTCCTGTACCATTCAATTCCTTTAATGTAATTTTCATCCCAGTCAAAAAAATGTACCTCTGTTGCTGCAACAACAATATTTGGATGGATGTCCAGCATTTCCAATAATGCTCTGGTCCCACCTTTACGGACACCTACAATTATAGTTTGAGGTATTCGATGACTTGTACCAGGAGGTCTGACCTGTGCTGAGTAATGTTCACTCATATTACTGAGTACTCCAACTTCAAACTTGAGAGCGTCCAAAACCGAATCATTCTTTAGAAGATGGTGCTCCACCGGAGCTGCATGGTGCTCCGTCAGTAGAAGAATCACGCATAATACTAGAAAGGCCATGTAGAGAGGAAGGATGCAGTCAGTTCAATATAATGCTAAGTACCTCCAATGGAAACTTGTGCAGTGTTATCTTTGCTGTTTTAGATGAGAACAGTCCAGTAATGGTGATGGTTTTCAGAAGCATCTGACAAAAGAACACAATTTTAAAATTACTAACATGAAATATACACATATGAAAAAACATAATCCATTCAATATTTAAGTTGAATTTCCAGTTCCTGTTTCATCTATGTCAAATATACATGTATAGAATTTTTTTAATGATTATGATGTTTTGATACATAGCAACGACAATATGACTATTCAATAAATATCTACTATTTTATTCCAATGGAGTGCCTCATCATCTGAACTTTAAATGAGATCATCATGCCTAGACATATATAAAGATTTACTTCGTTATATGGAACATATTCACTATACACATTTATAAATTATCCACAGATTGAATTTGAAATTGAATAAGCTGGAATTTATTTAAAGCATCATGGAAATTGAAAATGTTCTAATATAGCATGTTTATAACTTGCATATGGTTTTGTGTGATTGTTTATACTTGCTTGCAATGTGCAGAAATTAACTGGTATATTATCTTATTGTCTGAAGCTAATATTTAAAATATACTGTTACTGCTCAATAGCTTAAGGACACACCCTTCTTGGGCAATTATACATTCCAAGCACTTTATTCAGCAATGGAAGACAAAGTGAAAGAAATCCAAGTATCCTATTCCATATACATGGATGTAGGAACTGGGGGGGGGGATGGAGGGACAAATCCCCCCCAGATTTTTCTATGTTTTTATGTATGTATAATCAAGCTATTTTATGGCTTGTGTATACAATGAGCTGTACCCCCCGCCCCCTCAGAATTTTTGTGGCTCCTACACCCCTGTCCATATACAACATAGACAAATATGTTTTTAGTGTCCCTTTAAACCTTTCATAAGGGAAGGGATTGCACTTTAATCATTTTTACCACATACTTGCCGGTCTCTAAATCACACTCAATTCACCTATTTTTCAAGCATATTCTTTCAACCATCAAATATATCAATGATACTTTTAAGTAATTACATGGGGCCTCATTCTATTATCGGCCGCAGCCGCTGCGGGGCCGCAAGGACCGGCCGCAAGCTTTACGGCTATTCTATTCCCCTCCGGCTGGGGACTCCGGCAGGCTTGCGGCCGGCGCCTTGCTATCTCTTGCGGCCGATCGCGCCGGAGGAAAGCCTTTGATCTAAAACGGCCGCAAGGAAATCGGCCGTAAGAAAAGCCTGGTTGCGATTCTATTGCTCCGGGAACCCTGTCTGCTAGGCTAAAAACGAGCCGCAGCTTGCTTGCAGCAAAAAGGTCCCGCTAGCACCAATTAAGCACATAAAATAGCTCAAATAAAGCCATCCTGCACTTTGAGAAGACTATAAAGTGATATTCGGTGTTAGAAAAAATAGCACATAATTACCCTATACTCAAATCCGTAAAATATTTTTTTTTAATATACGTAAAATATACATGTAAAAAGTCCAGAGGGCTTGGAGCACCTCAGACCCGCCCACGCCGCAGCCGGAAAATAAACAGTTAATTTGAACTCGGGTTTGGGCTGATGTGCAAGCTTGAGAGTGGGTTACTTTTAATCCTCATGTCCCCCAATATGATCCCTAGCATTTACAGAGCTGTACAGTGCAGGCTTAAATTTATTTTTGCGTTTTTAGATTTCTGAGCTTACGGCCGGTTTCAAGATATGCGGCTGGCCGTAAGGGGAGATCCTTGCGGGGCCGTATAATAGAATCGAGAGTTAACAGAACCCCACGCAAGGAATCGCAGCCTTACGGCCGATTTACGGCCGGTAATAGAATGAGGCCCATGGTGTCTCTCAACCCACTAGACCAGTTTTCATTGGATTCAAACAACTCAAGAATCCATAGATTTAATGATTTGCCAAGCATTTCTACAATTTGACCTTAATCGACTATGGGCCTCATTCAAGTGCGATTTGGCCAATTGTATAGGGCTCTATATAAGCAAATAGCATATTTTTTTTACAGAATTTTTTAGTTAGTGAAGACCATGGCCAAATCGCATTTGAATGAGGCCCTATGAAAGCACCAATACAGATGTCTAGTACCTTACACCATTTCCTCATATTTTTCCTCTTGGGTCACTCTCCCACTTCATATGTAAATAACATAGAAGTTCAGGTTTTATAAATACCTTCATCCATCACGTTTATTCTTTTGTTATATCTTCTTTGATCAATATGTTATGTGAACTTATCCAAAGGGAAGAACAAAACTTCGATTGAAACATTGGCAATTGTCTCAGTTGGGGATACAATAAAACAAATGCCTCATTCATACCAAAAACTAGTAGCTTTGTTATTCCATGGATCAATATGCTTCCTCACGGGTTAATTATCCTAACCTTATAAACCCTGCTATTATATTGTTGACCCCACCCCCCATCCAATCTTTGCTTACACAATACAGCTTTCCTTACTTTATGTAATATTTATCAAATAACTGTATACGTTTCCTTTATGTACAATACTCTGTCTCTGTTAGAGCTCCACATGCCAACTATACTTCTCTTAGTGAGATAAAAAAAAAAACATAGTAGGCTAAGACTATTACAAATAAATGATGGCTGTGTGACTATTTTTCTGGTCCTTTATTTTCAACTTGTCATTGTATTCCTATAACTTCCCAGGTAAGGGGATATAGTCTAAAACAGTAAATTACTTCAAAATACATGCTATAAATGTAAGGCTATCCTCATTGTGAAAGAAAACTGCAACTCAATTATAGACTTAAATGCCAAGAAGTAGAAAGATGGGTCAGGTTCTGTTCTATATTTATCTTCCTCTGAATATCTCACAGTAGCAGATACTCCAGACATCTAGAACTGAGCTAAAATGAATCTCAATCCTGAAGGCCACCATAGCACTTAAATGAACTTCAGTTTAGTTCATTGTGCTGTATATTTGTTGCTATTCAACACTGACCTGATGATAATAATACAAGTGCTTATCTAAAAAAAAAATATTCAAAATGACATGGGTCATCCATTCAATATTGTTCTTTATGTCTTTGTGTTTTACTTGCTTTATTTTATTAAAAGACCGCTATGGTTTGAGAAAAACTTTAAATCACTGTGAAGTACGTAACAAACCATCAACATTAGCTGCTTTATAAGCAATGGACATAAAATCATTAAAAAAATAAATGAGCAGATTCTGCTTGTGTAATGGGTGCCTGTATCCTAAGGGGATGGCCTATTTGGAATTGTTCTCTATTCAAACCTATTTATAAGTACTACTTTGCAGTGGAAGTCCTGTCATTTGAATAAACTATTCCTTCCATTCCTATGAGAAAAAAAATAAAAATGTTTAAATCTTTCAAAACAAAAGTGAATATAATAGTTAACATTATAAATAATATTTATTATATTTAAATCACCTAACAAATGGTGCCAATTATCAATTCCAGTTCATTCTGAGAGTATAAAATAAGTATGACCCTTAATGGATCTTTTTAAGCCTATATTATTTGTGTGCATCTACTACACTTATTAAATACAATACAATGTAAACTAATTAGATATGCACTTATGTCCATGAACTTGATTTCTATTTTGCCAATATTATTTGAGGAATAAAAAAGTGTCCAAGAATATCCAAAATGATTGAATATCAGTGATTTACATTAAATGTTCAGAAACACCTGAAGGGTAATTTCAAGATGAATTAGTCTCACATAGACAACTGCATAAATAACAAAATTGTGTCTCCATTTGCTTAAATAGCTTGACAGAAAGCCAACATGTATCTCTGGAAGAGATAGAGTTTTCATATCTGTGACTGTCAGATGACCACCAAGCTATTTTAGGAAGGCGAGGGTACCAGCCAAATGTTAATTAGGAAATAGAATATCCAGCCAATTACTAATTAGCTTGAGTAAAACAAAGGTACCAAGTGCTAAACAGCCACTTGTCAAAATAAATAAATAAAAATTTGTATCACCACTAAAATTATATTGATCCAACCCACTGCTGGGAACATGTTACACTGGGGGGATTTTACTTAGCAACTCAAATGCTTCTCCTGATTAACTATGTACTATTTGCTATGGGGAAAAAACACCCCTTCTCACATTATCTCAACTCTTCTCACCTCATCTCAGGTGAGAAAGCACTTAGTAAAATCCCCCATTATCACTTCTGATCATCAAAGTCAAGTTTGAGAAAATCAGCCTCGTTTTTGGTAATTTAACCTAATGCACAAAGATGGTGGAAAACCTTTTATAACACACTATTTGTAAAAAATACTGATGTCAGACTTTAAAAAGACTTTAAAAAGTAAATGGTCAACCCATTAGTTACATATTCTTAATAATTAAGACTGTAGCACTAACAATACAGTGATAATCCCATTATTCAATAAATCCTTATTATTTTATACTAACGGAGTGCCTCATTACATGATCTATGATTTGGTTGGCTTGAGCTAAAAAAAGGATTATACAACCCTCTACAAAATATTCAGTAATGGACGTGTTTCCTACACTTTAATATAGTGTTCCATTTAAAAAAAATCTAGATAATATATGTTGCTTGAATAATTCTTGCTCTATAAAATGACAATATTTGTCCATTAGTATTCTTTTACTAATCCTCTGGATAATACATGTATTAGAACTTTTAGCGATCCTCAAAAAGGAAGCACATGGAGGCGCAAATTAATTGCCCATAGCGTGATAATGTTGATGCGGACATAAAGTTCACTGTCAAGATTAATACAAGCTTTCATCAAATTCCAAAAGCACTCTGATCAACAGACTCTCTGAGTGCTTCCACAATCACAAAAACGTTGAGACATCTTCAGCTGGTAATTCCATCTCTCTTCACCTGATTTAATACATTTAACCTGTTGTCTAAACATAGTCAGTGTCTGAATACCCTCCCACCACTGGATTCTCAGCATCTCACAAACGTAGCTCGTAATCTCCTTCCATCAAGATCTCCCACACCAATGAGTCTTCTTAAAGCTATGATCTACACAATAACCAATTTGATAATGCATCAGGTCCAG